>ML780122.1:294395-338791 GCA_009831015.1 Picea engelmannii | reverse complement strand
TGAAGGATGCAGAAGGTGATGGAGGACTGAGCGACAAGAGTGGAGGGAGGAAACGGAATCACCTGAGCTATACTTCATCACCCGGAGAGATGCCAAAATAACAGTCGAAGTATCGACTCGCCTATAATTATAGGACCCTAACATACCCCTATGCCAACAATGTTTTTCAATGAGACAGATTATTATACCAGTCACTTAACACAACAAGAATAAGAGGTAGCACAATTTTCAAATCAATTTGATGATCAGATAGGGGAAGAGGGAGTTATTCAAGGTCAACCCAAGAAGAAATATGATTTGAGGACGAGAAATGGAGCTTCCAAGGCCACCACCTCTGATCAAGGAAAACAAGCAGAAGCCCCTCCCAAGCCAAATCCAAATAAAGGTATGCCATATAAAACTCAGTCATCTCCACTATCAAAACCTCTTGCCCCTGAAACAAAGGAAGTTGATAATCCACCAACCTATTTCATCTTGGAAGATGAGTTGAGAAAAATCAATATCCCCGTCCCTTTGACGAAATTGTTAAAAAATGAACCTTTTAAGAAATCCATCATGAAATTTCTACAACCTACTCCTTCTAGTGTATATTCTGATGTCATTAGTCTACAGGATGAAAACCTAGCCATTACTGTGGGTCCACACATTGAGGATGGCTCTGATGCTTCTCCTCCTTTCTATATATCTCTGAATGTCCATGATAATATCCTGCACAATTGTCTTATGGAATCAGGAGACTCTCACAATGTCAGGCCCAAAGTTGTTATGGAAGAACTAGTTCTAGAGATTACCAAGCCTTACCAAGACCTGCACTCCTTTGATTCCAAGAAAGTAACATGTCTGGGATTGATAAAGGATATGGTGGTTTCTCTAGTACAATTACCCATGAAGAGTGTAGTGATGGACATTATGGTGGTCGACATCCCCCCAAATTTTGGCATGCTATTATCGATAAATTGGGCTAATAGGGTTGGAGGATCATTGCAAATGGACCTCACATATGTCATTCTTGTGTTTGGTGGTGAGGACATGAGACTATATAGAGAGGTAAGGTTAGCCTACATAGTCAATTATCATCAGAACCCAAGAAATCACCCCATTTATGTTGTTGAGGATGGATTGATTCATCTATTTTTCATTTAGATGATGATGAACTTGAAATATCAGTCAACCAATGCAGATATCAACCAATGAATGGTCAACAAAACAAGGTGTGGAATATGTATTTTGATGTCTCTTCATCAAAAGACATATCTAGTGCAGGTATTCTCCTCATTTCCCCTTCAGAAGAAGTTATAACCCTCTCTTATAAGCTAGAGTTTGAGACTACTAACAATATAGTTGAATATGAAGCTCTCGTATTGGGATTGAGGGATGCCAAAGACATGGTCATTGATTGTTTAACAGTTTTTGGTGATTCTGAGTTGGTCATCAATCGAGTGAGGAATATCTATCAATCTAAGCAACAAAGGATCAAGCAGTACAGGAACGAGGTATGGGACCTGATTGATAATTTCTTTCTATCATTTAACCTCTCTTTCAGTCCCAAAGAACAGAATCAGAAATATGATTCTTTGGCCTTATCTTCCAATACGTTCAGGCCTCCCATTGGCCCAAATATTAAATATCAGTTGGAAATCAGACATAGAACAACCATACCAGACAACATAAATCACTAGCAAGTACTTAGTGATGATTTAGAGTTGCATACATTTATTCACACCATTGATGAATTCTCCAATATCTCAATTGATCAAGGAAGTCAAGAAGATGAAAATGAGAAATTAGAAGATCAACAACCTTCTCATCTGTCGAAGACAGTGGATGGTCATGATATCGTGGAGCTCAAAACCAATCACATTCCTAGAGGACTAGTACCATTGGAATTATTGTTTGATAGCAATGATGTTTACAAAGGAACTGCCATGAAGAATCAAGAAGAGGAGGTGACAGAGTTCAATATTGGGACCACTGAGAATCCCAAGATTATCAAGTTGTCCAAAGTATTGGTTGCAGAACAAAAAGACAGGTATGTCAGTATCATTAAAAAAATTTTTGATACTTTTGCATGGTCCTATGAAGATTTTAAGACATTTGATACTGACATTATCCAACACAAGATCCCTCTAAAAATTGGCTCCAAGCCATTCAGACAGAAAATTAAACAATTTAATCCCATGTTAATGTCCATAATTGAGAAAGAGCTAAAAAAATGTTGGATGCCAAGATTATTGTACCATTAAGGTATTCAAACTGGGTGGCCAACTTAGTACCTGTAAGGAATAAGAGTGGGGAGATAGGCTTATGTATTGATTTTAGAAATCTAAACAAGTGTTCTTTGAAGGAAAATTACCCCCTCCCCAAGATGGATCATATTTTATAGAGGGTGGTAGGTGCACACAAAATTTCCTTGTTGGATGGATACTCTGGTTATAACCAGATAGTAGTTTCTAAGGAAGATAAAGAAAAGAAAACATTCACCACCCCATGGGGAGCATTCATGTATGACAAGATGCCCTTTGGGATCATGAACGCAGGGGCCACTTTTCAAAGGGCCATGGACATATATTTTGTGGGGGAGAAAGATAAATTTATGGTCATATACCTAGATGACATTACCGTTTTTTCCAAGTCTGATGAGAAACATTTGTAGCATTTGGAGCAGGTTTTCAAGAAATGCAGGAGGTATGGGATATCTCTCAATCCTAGGAAGTCTCACTTTTCCATGCCAGAAGGGAAGCTCCTGGGCCACATCATATCAATCGGAGGCATAAAAATTGATCCAAAGAGGGTTTGTGCCATTCAACAATTTGAGATTCGTATAAATAAAAAGGTTGTCCAGTCTTTTATTGGTAAGATAAAATTCCTCAGACACTTTGTGTTGAATTTTGATGAAATTCTGAAGCCTATTACTAACATGTTGAAGAAATATGTTGTGATAAAAAAAATTTTGGAGGAGAAATCATATTTCCAAACAATCAAGCAAGCTTTAGTTGAAGCACTTGTATTGGCCAACCCTAACTATACCAAAGATTTATTCATCTTTTCCTTTGCCTCGGATGAAACAATTGTTGTTGTACTACTGTAGAAAAATGAAGAAGGGCATGAGAAACCCATAGTGTTTTTTAGCAGAGCCCTCCAATATGTTGAGCTCAAGTATGATATATTAGAGAAATAGGCTTATGCATTGGTCAAAGCACTCAAAGCCTTCAGGTTTTACGTGCTACAGTCTAGCATAACGACCTTTGTTCCTAGCAGGAGTGTCAAAGAGATTTTGGTCCAGCCAGACAACGAGGGGAAAAGAGGAAGATGGATTGTCAAACTATTGGAGTATGACTTGCACATAAATCCCACAAAGCTGATCAAGGGGAAAGGACTGGCCAAATTGCTATCAAAATCAAACTGCAAGGTGATATAATTGCATCAAACCTTCACCCACTCAGATGCACCCATCATACAACCTAGACAAGACAACTTACAGGTATTTGAAACCTACTCCTCTTTGCCTTGGTATAATAACATCATCTATTTTCTGCAACATTTTGAATGTCCCTTAGATGTGAAGAAGATGAAGTCCAGGTCTCTCAAATTGAAAGCTATCAAATTTTGCATCTCGAACTAGAAACTATATTGGAGAGATCATGTTGGCATCCTCTTAAGATGCCTTGATGAAAATGAAGCTAAACAATTCATGATAGAGATGCACAGAGGAGTGTGCGGTGGATACCAACACTAGAAGGCCACAATGCTCAAGATCCTTAGGGAAGGATATTATTGGCCCACCCTTTTTTCTGATGTCTTTGCCACTGTTAGAGCATGCAATGAATGCCAGATGTTTGTAGAGAAGCAGAAGTTACTATCGCTACCCCTGAAACCTATCAATGCTAGTAGTCTGTTTTAGCAATGGAGGTTTGTTATAGCAAGATTTGCCTCACCATTGCTATCTTGCACAGAGGGCCTTTTTCCATTTCCCTATGCAGACTTGTCATCCCTTTTTGATGAATCCAGAGCTAAAAATGCATATTTTTCCACATATACGTGCCCTATCTACTATACATCATGCATATACGTAGGCTGCTCCACTACAACCTACGTACATCAAGATTTGTGCCAGAAAATACAAAAGTGAAGTCGAGTTTCCCTGTCACGACAGGAGATCTCTGATCATTGGTGTTATCACTCCAAGAAATCACTCCCTGACTGTAAATGGTGTAATCTTGGTAACTTAAATAAATCAATAATGTGGAGGAAATAAGGATCAAATCGGATGACATTACAAACTCTTATCCATTTAGAAATATATAAATCACTCAAAATACCAAGGCTTTCAACTATGTTTCTTAGCAGGTTTAAATCAATTTGTGGAAATGTGGAGAAGACGCATTACGCTAATAGAAATGCATATACAATAGCATATGTGAATGGCCAGTGAAGATAGGTAAGATACTCTTCATACCAATAGAAACATATATGAGATTGCATATAATATATGTCCAGACATAACAGGAAAATACTTGCAGCTTTAGCTTATGAATGCACTGATAAGATGACAACTATCTAGAATTGAGGCAAACCTTATAAGCAATGTATTAATGTTTAATATACTAACAAAGAGATGGGATGACAACCTTCTGTCATTGAATATATATAAACTTGGAAAGAAAGGAGATGAAAAATGAACAAACAAAGTGAAAGAAGCTCGATGTCAAGATGTATTCATGGACATCTCCAAGGAATAAAAAGTACAAGTCTTCAAGAATAGAACCACAGTCCTCAGACTATTTTTTCTCCTTGGTGTATCAAAGGTATTAGGCTTTATAGACTTTACATCACAATTTCAAGATCCTATAAAAATGGATTTGAAAATAACTAAAACTGAATATAATAAAAAAGGACATGAAAAGTAATATCATTGTAGGTCGAATTGACCCTCTTAGCATTACTTGGCAGTCTGCACGTGAAGATCATGGAGTTTGAGATCTTTGTTTGACAGTTGGGCGATTTCTGTCAAAAATAGAAATGCCATTTGTCTTCCTTCTTTCGTCATATGTCTTCAAAA
This sequence comes from Picea engelmannii, assembly GCA_009831015.1. Classification (NCBI taxonomy): domain Eukaryota; kingdom Viridiplantae; phylum Streptophyta; class Pinopsida; order Pinales; family Pinaceae; genus Picea; species Picea engelmannii. The sequence goes on along the minus strand of ML780122.1, from coordinate 333,732 downwards.
CTTAATGAGGAGGATGATTTAACTTATGATAATTATTATCTTTAATTTGATACCATTCCCACGTGTTTTGGAACTCGAAAAATGCAATTTGGGCATAAAGAATTAAATTCCGGACTCTTCTGCACATTCGACGGCTCATTGGTCTTGTGTTTTACATTTTAGCCGCTAAAAGTCGGAGCTTTTCGGCGGCTCACTACACTGTCAAATTTGCTACTTAGTTGCCGAAAACCCTAAAATAAACTTAGGTTTAATTTAAGAAGAAAATCGATTTATACATTGAACTACCATATTTAAGAACTTGTCTCTAAGCCTTTAAATCTTAAGATTGAAAATGATTCTTCTACTTAATGATCGTCTTATTAGGTGATTTGGAAATCATTAGCAAGTTATTTTTTATCGCTAACACTTAGCCTTCCATATACTGGAAACATTCCGACTTAGCCCTTTAGTTGCATTTTGAAGGCTATAAAAGCACAATTCCGAGCTATGGAAAAGAGGAGAAACAATTCAACTTTAAGAGCAAAGTTACTCTAGAGAAATTACTTCATATTGAGTCTGCATCCCTTTGTTCCCTAAGTCTGAACATAGTGTTCATCCCCCAAGCTCTTTCCCTATTGTTGAGAGAACCTCATTGTCTCCATTCTATGAGCTTTCCTTTGGTGGAGGATTGAAGTGGTGGAGGTTTAGTTGGAAGGAACCTAGTTTCTTGGTTTCAAACCATGCTGACACAGAAGTCTGTAATGTTGTCACTTCTGCTGATCATTTATTAATAGAAATACTCCTTTCCCATTCTATTGATATCGTGCAAATATATGATTATTATCCATGGGCATGTTTGTAATGTTTAATAATGGATTATGCTATCTAATGTGCTAACCCCTTTATATTATCACTATATGCTTTCTATGCTTGCTTGTGGAGAACTTGTTGTGGGTATAAAGATTTGGGTCGAAGTGCTCAATGGTGGAACATCATCGAACGTTGGATCGAGGTAGGCCTCTTTCCTATCTTGTACATTAGTTTATATAGCATACGTTGGAATTGAGTTGATTTCTGCAGTCATACCTTTCTGTTGTGGTTTACCCTGGCCATAGAGAGTTTTTCCCTCATAACAATGAATTATGTAAAACACTTTGTTGAGTGCACTAAGTCTAGAACATGGATTATTCAACATCATGCTCGATTACTCAAATGGAGTATGGCCTTTAGAGATGATATAGAAAATGATATTGTTTGATGCTAGGAGACTTGTGTACTGCATGGTGATAGGTTGTGTAGCTATTAGTTGATTGTAGTGGATATTGTCTATCTTTGGATAGTATCTATTTACTACTGTGGTGGATGTGTTCCAATGGTAGTGATTGTATGTCACTAGTTATTAGTTGTGTGCTACTAGGAATGGTTGTGTACCACTGGATAGTAGTTGTGTACTACTATGGATCGACATTGTTGTGATATATTGGATGGAATTTGAGGTAATTGTGTACTGCTACTGGATTTCCATGGATATTAGCAGTAGTGTTGAAGGTGTGTCCTAGGCTGGTGTGCCAACCAGTAGTGTTGGAGGTGATTGCCAGCTATATGGATAGTGACGATGATGTTCGTGAATTTATATCTGTAATTATGAGATATCATGTGTGGCTATAATGATTCTACATGTAGGATGGTCTACTAAGCTATGTGATCCTTGTCAATACCATGTGAAATGGATGGATATGTTTGATACCATTACAGTTAATACTTCCCTAACTAGGAGATAGTTTTGATATTATGGTAGCTATGGAAGGTATTAACCTCCATGTGTAACCTTTGGCTAGAATAGAATATTCTGGAAGCAAGGGAAACCCTAAACAGACGTGTAAAAACCCTATAATATAAGTCGACTCGGTAAAATAATTAATATTAAAGTATTATCCTCTAAAAGGACAAGTCGACCCACATAAGTGGAAAGAACCACTATAAATAAGAGATGATATATCTCATTTGTACACACTCACTTCACTCACTCTCTCATTCAAGGAGAGTGAAAGTTTGGAGTTTTAGCTGCAAGACAGGAAGGTGGATACTTTGGAATGTTTCTTGGTCTCTCTGTCTAGAACCATCTAGCCTAATATGTGTGCCCTAACTTTTAGTATCTCTTTTTGGTATTATTGGTGATATTATTGGTGGTATTATTGGTAACTTCAACTGCAATTGCAACTGCTACAACTGAATATTGTTTTTGTTCTGTGGCTTTGGGACTTTCTATCCGTTGAGCTATCTTTGGAGAAACATGTGCTCTCTTGGTTATCTGTAGGTTCTAATGCTACTTCTAGAAGAATTCTATCTAGCAAAGGTTATGGTTCTCGGGGGTGACTGCGTGCCTATGGTTGGGTGACAATATTGTGATATTGTCTCTGGTAAAATGAGCTCATCAGATATTTTAACATACTACACTTCCTTCCCAATATGAGTCTATATGTCCCTACAAATCTAGTTCATCTCCTCCAAGATACCTCAATCCATACACCATTGTACCTATCAAGTACTTGAGCACATGTCTCGTTTCTATCTAATGCACCTATCTCGATTCCACCATGAGTTGACTCAAGGTGTTCACTAAAAAACATATATCTAGTCTGGTGTTGACCAAATCCATCAAGGACCCTATCATCTTCTTGTATATCTTGGGATCCAACAACTATGAATCTAAAGTGACAACCTTCTTCAGATTGGTAACCATAGGTGTAGCCATTGTTCTACATTCCTTCATCCTAAATCTCCTAAATATATCAACTATGTACTTCCCTTGACCAAGGAATATTTCTCTAGATACCTTCCATACCTATAACCCCAAGAAATAATGCATCAATTCAATGTCCCTCACCCCAAAATAAGTATCCAAATATGCTTTGCACCCTACAATAAGATCCTCTATACTTGTGAGAAAAAAATCATCAATGTACAGAACCAAGATGAGTGGATCCTTCCCAACAAGTATGAAGTAAAATTTAGTATCCACCTCATTCTTGGTAAATCACATACTCTGAAAGTATTTGTCAATCCTAGAATACCATTTTGTGGGTGCATTTTTGAGTTCATACAAGTATGTTCTTGGAGAAAGCATAACCATGAAGATACTTCACAAGAAAGAATCTTAACTGCAGTCTGAAAAATTCACCGACATACTTCACATTAACCTATAGTAAGCTAAAATCCTAGAGAACAATAATTGAGTATCTAAAGAAAACAAGGGATATCACCACCAACTCCAAACGTAAAGCGACCATAGCAACCCATATTGCAAAGGAAAATGTAGCTGAGACAGAGATGGAAAAGTAGGAGAAGGAATGGATGCGAGAGGTAAGAAGAGCACAAGAAGAAAAAAACCAATCCCACAAACATTTTGACTCAATCACACAAAAAACAAAGGAATTTGAAGAGAAATTTGACCTAGAGTCAATCATGGTTCAAAAGGCATCACTAACTGACAAGTTGGATTTCTTGGGACAACTAAAATCAATAGGAATTGAGGCACGACACTCCATCGAGAATGGCACATTCTCTCTTAGAAATTGTTTCACACAATGTCGACCATTTACTAAACAATATTTGAAGGACTCCCACAACTAGAACAGTCGAGGGATACATCGACCCACAAAAATAACTTGTAGTTTTTCAATCCTTTTGTATCCTAGTTGAACTTACCAGCTGATAGAGATCAGTAGAGGACCCCAGAGGTAGTCATGGAAGGATCATAAGAATCCCATGTATAAGTCAAAGCATGTATACTAACTCCAAATGTAAGAATGCATGAATGGGAATTTCCCCAAGGGAAAAATGATTAGGTAGAATAACCAGGAGACCCACCATAAGCTAGTCGCAAATAGATGAGTAAAAGGGACTCCAACAATGCACAACATTAGCACATCTCTTCTTTCTCTACTTCTATTTCTCATAATCATTTTGTAAATATTTTTCAATGTACTATCCATACTCCCCCCTTGCTTGGGATGAGAAAGGAAATTAGGGGGGGGAGATCTTGTAGGGGCTAGTCGGCCTTGCCAACTAGACCTGCCAGTCAACTAGCCAAGTTGAATGTAGTAGTAGGTTAGGATAGTCATTTGAATAGAAAGTTAGAGTTAACTGACTATAAATTTAAAGAATGTAACCAACCAATAACACAATATCTCTCTCTCTCTCTCTCTCACACACACACACACACATGCCTATGTAATGGAATGTAAGAGGTTGTTCTGAATATAATAAAATTCTTTGATGGATATTCCTCACCTTTCATGTATGTCTGCATGTCTATGTGTTCTCATATATAATTTTGTAGTGTGTATTTCTCCATGTAAGGATCTATCGATAACCTTCTCATACTTTTCTTCAGAATACAACACCCTAGTTAAGTTCAATTGTGATCAATATTTTTCTTATAATATTCAATTTCAATTAATAGAATTTAAGGCCAGCATATACTTTCGATTTCATCCTTATTTGGTATATTTTTTCTTTTATTTTCAATCCATCAAGTTTCAACACCTTTAGTTGAATATAGAATATTAAATGGGTAATCCATACTCAGTTATCCATTGGAATTCTTTAGTTAGAAAAATAACTCAAAATGAAGGATTCATTGAATATGTCAATTAGTTTATGTCTGGTGCTTATATTATTATTCATGAAGAAGTTCCTCCAATAATGTTTCCAAAATTCACAAAACTTATACAATTGAGTCCAGACACTAAGGTGGGAGGCTCGTATTTGTTCCAAAATCATACAGAGATCAGAATCTCTCGTTTTGAATCCCAACCCTTTTTCTTACCGGTATTCTTTACAATGAGTTTTTTTTTCTTTGGAATATAAAGGCAAAGATTAAATGATGATTATATTCATTTTGATTCAAAGAAACAAAAGGTGAATTTTAAATTAAAGAAGGAAGTTAGACCTTTCATTGTCAATACCAGATAAACATTCGAGGTGGCAAAGAAAATGCTATAAGAACTGGGTTTTCAGCAGGGGGAATCATGGAATTTTGATCCATATTTAATAATTACTACGAAAATGTTGGATTAGGGTATTGTCCCTTATGTCCATCATAGTAAACCTAGATTAGAAGAATTAGCAAATAAATAAATTTGAGAAGATGTTCAGAGAATTTTGCAAAGTCAAGTACAATATTCTACTCACTCAACTCAACCATCCAAAATTGAAACACAACAACAACATGAGAATACCAATAAAAAGACTCATCATGAATCTTCTTGGACAATTTCAAATCTAGAAGTGGAAGAACAACCAAACAAGAAGTAGAGAATGGAGGACCAATCATAGGACAGAGGCAAGTCAATAGAGAAAACAAAAGAAGCATTAACCAGAAATCATGTTTTCTCGATTTAGTATCTTCAATTAGCAAGAATTGAAAGTTGAAGGGCTCAAGGAGAAAATTAAGCCTCAACAACAGCTCAATCAAAAGTAGAAGATATTTTTTCTTAATTTCTAGAAGTGAAGAATAAAAATATCAAGATTAAGCAGGATATGTATCCTCAAATTTGAATCTAGGGATATTCATAGACCAGATTCTTATCAACCCTATATTATGAAAATGGGAATTGAACATGGCTATATTAGATCCTAAATCCCAAATTGTGAAAATAGAAAATGACTACAAAGATGCCAAACTTTCACTAAAACTAGATCAAATATATCTAGTTGACAAAATTGATTTGCACAAAAAAAAACTGGAAAGATGATATTTAGAGATGTGATGTAGACTTCTCTCATTATGAATAAATTACAAGCCACGATAGAAAAAATCCAAAGATAGTTGAAACAGGATAAATTGGCTAATATAACTAAGAAAATGAGGATTGATGAGCTTGAACAATGGACAGTTGAATTGGGATCTAATCCCAAAGATACGAAATCATTATAGGGTTTGGTAAAAACAAGGATAATGAAATCCTTATATTAAAGAAGAAGATCAAAATACCAAATATTGACCATGTCCAAACCCCTAAACTACAAGAACTACAGCGAGAAAAGAATCAACTTCTACAACAGATGATTCAGATGAAAAATCAGGTTGATTTATATGAACATCATATTGAAGTATTAAAGAAAGAAAAATCTGAACATGTGTATCAAGGACCCTCTTCTTCTCAACCTTTAGCATCTAAAAACCCATATGAAGAATTGGCCAAAAATATATCATATTTAAATATGAAATTAGTAGAGGTTGAGAATTTAAGAAGTTAGTAATTAAATATCTTAAGAGAACAATTGGTTGATAAAGACAAGGCTATTGCAAAATATCAAAAGCCCAAGGCCAAATTTCAAGAAGAAATAGAGCAACCGCAAGGTGAGTTAGTTGGAAAACCTTATTTCATTGGGGCAAAGCATATTCTTTAGGATCGAATTATATCATAAATTACAAAGATGTGGAATTATTTTAGATTGATGGGATAAGAATTAGAGTTAGCATGTGAAGCTAATAAATCTATATAATAGACATTCCAAGAGTTTGGAAATAAACCCCAATTAGCTAATAAAATCATAAAATTCCATAATTCCATATCAAAAGAGAAATTAAGAACTCATGGGGTAAAGGATTGTACTTCATTGATCATGGAAACGGAAAAATATTCGCAAAGATAAATTGAGTCCAACAAGCTCAAAATAAATGTAGTATAGTCAAAATAAACATTGAAATTTTTACCAATAAGTTCAATAATCTAGTACAAATGGGATTTCCAACTTGTTGGGGTAAAAAGGGAAATATCCTTTCTTTTGAATCTTACATGCATAGCTTATTTAAAGCAAGAGAAAACATTGATGAATTCCGAAAAATGAGTGGAGCACTAAAGGGTCAAACTATAGTAGATAGTTTAATCAATGATTTCTATCTATTATGGAAAATTAAGAATTTGTTTTCAATTGCTACATCTTATGATAATTACATTGAATTGGATATTTATTATAGGAAAATGGTCACATAAAAGTATCCCATGAATGAGGACTGGAAGGTACTTGTTCATTTTGCATAGAAATGACTCAACACAATAGTTACTGAGAAGTAAAAGTATTTCAGTAAACGTATGTGAGGATGAACATCTAGTAGTGGTTTTGTCAACTTCTATAATTGTATAGTCAAAGACTATTTTAAAATTTCAGGTCTAAAAAATAGGTGAAAGTAACCAATCTTGCTTAGAGTTGAATATTGTATAAAAGTGAGAAAAATCTTGATGAAAAGGATTTTTTTTTTTTTTTTTTTTGAGAAAACACTGAGATTGGTCAAAAGATGTACCTATCTATATTAATAGCTTAAAAGATTTGTTGTTTCAGTTGTGTTGGTATATAAATATATTCTTACTATGTTATAATGATATTAATAAAGCTATTCATAATATGTGTATATGATTTTCATTTGCTTCTAAAATAAAATTACAAATAACAATTTGGTATGACAACCATTGTTATAATTTGAATAAAGATATTTCAATAAATTATAGATTTCATAATAATACTAGAAGTATTATTGTTACCTGTACCTTTTACAATACTATCATCCTCGAGTGAGGGAATTTCAAAAGGGATAGGGGAGAGTGTTACGTCCAACACATCTAATAGGGTGAGATCAACTAGAAGTAGTATTCTTGAACTTTATATGTTTTCTATGCACAAAAGCACACATTATTTCTTTCATTTACCTTTAATTTTTGTTTTACTACTTGTTATGCATGATTGGGTATGAGGAGTTGAGAGTGATGTGAGGGGGGATAAGGGGATAAATGAGCTTCCACCTTGACGTGGTTGGCCCTATTACATAGAGAATAAATTATTCTCAAACCCAAGAGGAGCTCATTCGGGTATTCCCCTTAATTATGTCTAGAGCCTTGTATGTGTTTAATTATTATTTAGATATATAAAGTTTTATCCTCCTTTGAGAATGGTTCCTTTGATCATGCTTCATTTAAGCCTTACCAATTTTGATTATTTCCTTTTGCAGGGGGTTTCATTCAACCTCTCTTCATCTATAAACTATCCCCCTCCAATCAATCATCATGTGTTCCTTCCTCCCATTTCTCCTTACTTCTCTACTCTTGTTATCCATTCTTCCTTACCTCAACCTTCCCTTGTGAAATTTTCCCATCCTACTTGCTATCCTTCCCTGTCATGGATAGCCTCACCTGTGACTTCCCTCTATCTTGGTATCCCTCATTTTTTCATTATACTCATCCCCAAACTTTCTTGAATCCCTTCTTTTATCCTACTTCACTCGGGCCAGGTGCATCTACTTCTTTTTCCTCTTATAATCATCTCCTTGTGATTTTTATCTCCACTACCTCCCATAGAAAAGGTTCACTTTCTCTTCTCACTTTTCCTAATTTTTGAAATCTCCTTACTTTGGAACCTAGGTATCTTGACAAAACAAAAATACATTGTTAGAGTATTCAAATCAAATAAAGATAATGGAAGAAAAACTGGAAACCAAATCATGCACACATAAACAACAATATTTTTGGGTAGATACCCTTGGAAAAACCCTAGAGGGAAAACCAACGTTGAGATGATTTTATTATGATAAAATCAGGGCTCCCATAACATGGATAATGGTCCACAAAGACAAATACAATAAAGAAAAACCTACAAAAGTTTGTTTTGTTGTATGACCTATATCTGGCATGATTTTCAAGGTGTACACGCCTTTCCTTAAGTTAACCTACATAATCGTTCATGTATCCATTGAAATCCATGTACATTACTTCAAGGACTGTATGGAAATCCCCATATGACTCAACCCTTTCATGTGGCTTTTCTTTGTTGAAACCCACTTACAATTGCCTTTGTTCTCTCTTCTCCTTGACCTAATCTCTAGATGGAAGTCCTTCTCCACCTATCCAAAATCTCCTTGAATCACATTCCTTCATGATCCAACCCTCTGAGAAAAAATCCTTCTCTACTCTTTTTCAAGTCATGTCAAGTGTCTTCCTCCTTCACCCTATCCTTTCTTTTATAATATTGAGTTATGACCTAATCCTAATATCCAAAGTGATTGATGGTTGAAATCACTTCTCATCTCACTTGAGATCAATGGATAATATTAAATCTTAATAACTTTTAGATTATCCTTAAGTAAATAAACTAATTAATAAAAGAAATTTACTTTAATAATTCCTTTAATTAAATTAAATTCAAGGATAAAATATTTGGATGATTTCCACAAATTTAGACACATAGACCTGTTAAGAAATACCTTTCCAATGCTACCATGCATCAACACTCCCTCTTAGTGAGGAAGTGTTGGCCCTTGACCAAGTTTTGGGATATCCTTGGTCAAGTTTGACATTTTTTTGGACATTGACAGTCTGTCGAAGACGGAGTGCAAGACGAAGAAGAGATCGTGGGATCTTAACCCCTTATTGGAGCCTTTTTTGGGATTTGGGAATATGTAACGGGAATGGGATGTCATCCCATGGGTTTACCCATGTTTAGGCCTATTTTGTATGTATAAATAGAAGTCTAGGCAATGTAAGAAGTAGTTGAATAGTGCGCAATAATTTTTCAAGTTAGCTAAGTGCTAAGAGTTGGATCTATGTGATCAAGAAGTGTAAGGCTTCGTGCATACTGTGTGAGACATGCAGGGCTAAGTGCAATTCATTGTAAGAGACTGTGAAGTCTTTGTGACGTAACGCAAGGAAGAAGGATCTAGCGAGATGTATAGATCTTCTGTCCTATGCGGAGTAAGGGTTTTGTGGCTCTGTGCATGTAGATGACTGATTGAATCTAATAAATAAGAAGAGTTGGTGGACGTAGCCCCAGGGTGGGGGTGAACCATGTAAATATTGTGTTATTATGCTCTGTGCGATGTTCTGATGTGTTTATGTATTATTTTCTAAGTGCTTTGGTGTAGAAAGATAGTTCTATTTATGCTTTGTGCTTATGATGAATCTGGATGCTAGATCTGACATCTATGAGCTTGCTTAATGCTTGAGACTTCTAGATATGATCTAATCCTGTGTGCTAAGTGCTTATATACATTAGGTCAGGGTGAATGTTGCAAATAATGATGAACTAATGGTGATAATTTCTTTATTAAGTTTCATAATCATAGATCTATGTCACAGCTAAGGTTGCAGACACCTGAGTCTTGCAACCACCCTTGCCTCTACCTCGGGTGAGACTTCATATGCTTCACAGGTGTTGTCGAAAGGGTCGGTAGTTAGGGTTTTGTTGGTGTGTTGTTGTAGTGTTGAACCCTGGGTCTACCACTGTGCCAACAAATGGTTCTGTTTCGAGGACCTGAAACTGTGATTACTGGGAATTGAGGAAGAAGAAGCTTTGTGCAAAGATCCGACCTGAAACTATGAAATCTCTGTGCATAGATCTGTTGCTCTAGTATGTAGTAATCTACTAGTTTGGAAATCTTTGTGCTAAGGAAAAGAAGTTTAATATGAAGAAAAGAGGTCAGATACGGAAGATTTGTGCTCTAAGAAAGGTAAAAGTGAGAATTCTTGATTAAAAGAGGTAAGATTTGTGCTCTAATAAAGGTAAGAATATTGAAAAGTTCTAGATCTGAAAACTTTGTGCTCTGTAGAAGTAAGATAAGTGGAAATTTTTGTTTCAACAATATGGATCTAGGTATGTTTGATAGATTCTATCCTCGCTTGAAAACTAGGGTATTAATAGATGAAATAAGATTTGATATGAGTAGATTTGATAAGAAAAGTGAAAAATATGTTATACCTATGCATAGAAAGAATGTTTGGAATAATAAGTGTATGCAGGATCCCAGAAATAATTTTTTTCAAGTTAGCTACCATGATCCTAGTGCGTAGTACAGGAAAGGTTGGGGATCATTTAAAAGAAAGAGAGGATTAACCCTCTGTTACAGTTGCAGAAGACCGGGACATCTTGCTAAGGAATTCCCTAGGAAAAGATCTAGTTGTCTTTGTTGTAAATCTATGGACCATTAAGTATTGGATTGTCCTAGAATGATTGTTAAGCTTGAAGGAATGAACATGAAACAAGAAAACCCTAAGGCAGATCCAGAAACTAAGATTATGACAGAATCCCAGGAAGAATTAGAGAAAGCATTGCTACAGATAAAAGAAACCCTGAATGACCACCGACATGTCAGATTATCAAAGATATTCAAATAAAATGAATGCCTTGAAGAAAGAATAAGAGACTTCGACATTGACTTTGTTCTAGATGAGGAAACACGTGTGAATATCATGACAAAGAGAACTTGGGAAGCTATAGGGAGGCTTTCTATAACTCCTTCATTAAGAGGAATAGGACTATTCAAAGGAAAGTTGATAAATCTATGTGGAAAGCTCACCCATATACCTATGAATTCCAATGGAACTTCGACAGAGGAAGATTTTGAGATTATTAAATTTATTGAGAACAGTTCCCCATTTACCATGCTACTAGGAAAACCTCAGATTGAAAGAAATTAGGCCAGAAGGCAATAAGAAGAGAAAGTTTTAGAACAGAAGAAACAAGAGTTAAAATAATTCATGACTAGAAATATCGCACACTTTATTGAAGAACAGAAGAATAGATGAAAGTTATTTAACACCAGAGACCTAGATTTCGAAGTTGCAAGAACACTAGAGGAACCACTGAAGATTGAAGTACCTATTCCAGATAAAGAAGAAGGATCAACCGCTAATCTTAGTAAAGGATCTCAACAACAGGAAGTCACTATGTCAAAAGAAGATAAGAATCAGAATGGAAAAATTTATACCGAGATGAAGCTCACTGGGAAGAAGGATAGAAAGCTAAGAAAGAAGTGAGCTAAGATCGACAAGTTGTAGAAGGTTCCAAAGGAAACCTCGTAGAAGAAAATTTTTCAAAATTGGAGCTTCGCTGGGATATTAGAACAGCGACACATGGCACTTCGCCATGACGAAGAAATATAGTTGTTGGGGACATTATAACCATTAGACCAATGCTATGAACAGGTAGAAAGACATTTATGGACAGAAAACTCACCATCTGATCGTTGGTACTGCGCAGAGAAGCAAAATATCAAGGATATGAATTTCATTTCAGCTGGATTTTGATACTGATAGCTTTTATTGCCTGGGATATGTTGGAAGGTACGACCTTCCTGGACATCAAGCCTTTTGAACCACTAGTCGTGAAGTTTAGTACATTGTGGTACTTAAGCGACATGAATAAATAGTGGCAGTCAAATGTTGTTTTTCATACCTACTACAATCAACTGAAGGTAGCCATATAGTATGAGCCTCACATGACTCCGAACACTCTACACTGGTTCAAGCCTCTAATGAATTTTAGCATAGATCGACATTTTACTTACATCACAACACACACTGACGAACAAAAGAAACAGCTTCAGTCCTACTACAAGATGAAGGAGGAGGACTTGGAGGAGATCACCAAGGACTGGTCGGCGGACCTCCTTGTTCCAACAGACCCTATGGAGATATCCAACATCGATAGCCCAGAAAATGCATAGGATACACCCAAACCTGGTAGGGAAAAGAAAACTGAAGAGGTCCAAGAATTAGATAGCAAATCCGTGAAGACTGCATCCATCTCACTAGAGAAATGAGGTGATGGCGAAGAGTTAGGTGAAAAAGAAGTCGAACAGAAGCAAGGAGACAAGGTTGATCCCTTGAAGAAGAGAAAAGGTTCGCCTTCGAAACCTTCCTCCCGAAATAAAGTGAAGGCCACCATGACCAAGATGTAGACCATCCTCACCTCCAATGACTTCAACTTCCTCATAGCAACCCTGCAAGATGTTTCACTTGAAATAAAAAAGAAACAAAAAGAAAAGCAAGAGGATTTATATGATCGAATTGAGACTGAACTTTGAGGGGTACAACAAGCCCTACAGTCAAGCCGTTCAATCCCCACTCCGTCGAAAGAGCCTAAATTGGGAGATGAGCCAGCTCAACTCCACCGCTTAGCTGATATAGTCGAAGCTCACCTTCGACGAGCACAGGAATAAACAACGCAAGCCACCCAGGATTTGACACAAGCACAAGGGGTACTAGTAGAGAAACACAGTGCTACAAAACCTGAAAATCTTGCTCTCCAAGCGAAGTTTGACGAAGAAAAATCACAGCTACAAGAAGAAAATGAAAAGTTGCTCTTATAACAACTTGAAGTAAAGGAAGTGGTCAACAGAGAACTTCACTCTATGATAGTCGTAGAAGTAAAGGTCTAATATCGAGTTCCACAACAAGTAGCACAACTTGAAGAAGTGATCCAGCAGCTACAAAAATGCATCACAGACTTGGAACTATGTGTAGTACCTGAGACCCCACAAGATGTAAGAGACCAAAGAGAAGCCACTTCCCGGAGCGCAGTTGAAAGGCTCAAATATATTACCTTGGAATGTAAGAAAATCATTGATCGCAATGCCCAGACCTATGAACAACTCACAGAGAACCCGTAATTGAAGGCTCTGGAGTCACAACTCCAAGAGGCAAAGTATCAAGCTGAAAAGATACAGGTGCAGCTGAAGTCCCTATCAATTGTGGAAAGAATGAAGCACTCCCAAGAGCAACACATTACACTACAAAAAATCCATACTATCTAGAGCAGAGTTATGGAGGTAACTCAGAAACTCCAACCTGTGCAAGATAAGGCCTATCAATTGTTTACAGAAGTAGAAGGCCAAGGAGAAAAACTAGAGCAGGTTGTCACTACAGCTGAACAACGTCTAGAGGGACTTATCAACGATGCAGTCATCTAGGAGTTCACGGAATAGGAGGTCATAGCACAACAACAAGTTGAAGAAGCTCGAGCCAAGCTTGTTCAAAGCAGACCTAGTCAGACCAGAGTGACTCGGGATGAGTCACAGGCAAGTGTTGGGGGATTGTTGGCCCTTGACCAAGTTTTGGGAGATCCTTGGTCAAGTTTGACCTATTTTGGGACATTGAAAACTTTTCAAAGATGGAGCGCAAGACGAAGCAGAGATCACAGGATATAGGCCCCTTTTTAGGTCCTTTTTTGGGATTTGGGAATATGTAACGGGAATGGGATGTCGACCCATGCGTTTACCCATGTTTAGGCCTATTTTGTATGTATAAATAGAAGGCTAAGAAATGTAAGAAGTAGTTGAATAGTGCACAATAATTGTACAAGTTGGCTAAGTGCTAAGAGTTGGATCTGTGTGATCAAGAAGTGTAAGGCTTCATGCATACTGTGTGAGACTTGCAGGGCTAAGTGCAAGTCATTGTAAGAGACTGTGAAGGCTTTGTAATGTAACGCAAGGAAGGAGGATCTAGCGAGATGCACACATCTTTTGTCCTATGCAGAGTAAGGGTTTTGTGGCTCTGTGCATGTAGATGACTGATTGAAGCTAATAAAGAAGAAGATTTGGTGGATGTATCCCCAGAGTGGGGGTAAACCACGTAAAAACTGTGTTATTATGCTATGTGCGATGTTCTGATGTGCTTATGTGTTATTTGCTAAGTTCTTTAGTGTAGATAGATAGATATGTTTATGCTTTGTGCTTATGATGAATCTGGATTCTAGATCTAATATCTGTGAGCTTTCTTAATGATTGAGTCTTATATATGATCTAATCTCATGTGCTAAGTTCTTATATACATTAGGTCAGGGTGAATGCTGCAAATAATGATGAACTAACGGTGTTAAGTGCTTTATTAAGTGTCATAATCACAAATATGTGTCCTAGCTAAGGTTGCAGACACCTGAGTCTTGTAACCACCCCTACCTCTACCTCGGGTAAGACTTCATATGCTTCACCGGTGTTGTCGAAAGGGTCGGTAGTTAGGGTTTTATTAGTGCATTGTTGTAGCGTTGAACCCTGGGTGTGCCTCTATGCCAATAGGAAGGTATTATGCACCACTCCAAGTTGTCTTTGAAGAACAAAAACTTCCTTTTAACTAAGGGCTTGGTCAGAATATATGCTACTTGCTCATATATGGAAATATATTGAATCTTCATTGCTCCCTTATAGATCATATATTGAATGAAGTGGTATATGATATCTATATGCTTGGACTTGTCATGGAATACTAGATTCTCCTAGATTTTGATACAACTATGATTATCACATTATATCAATGTAGGACCCAACCCTTGTTTAAATAAACATGTAAGCAATTGTAGAATCCAAATGGCTTAACAACTAACCATACTTGTTACCATATACTCTGCCTATGTAAAACTAAGTGCTACAAAAGTTTGTTTCCTGTTGAACCATGTACTCACTATTGATACCAAGTTGAAGCAGCACCCTGAGGTGTTATTTATGTCTAATGCACTCCCTGCCCAATCTGAGTCTGTATGGCCCTGCAAATCCACTCCATATCCTCCAAGATACCTCAATCCATACTCCATTGTACCTATAAATTACTTTAGAACATGTCTCGTCGCTATCCAATGCACCTTCCTTGACTCCACCATGAATTGACTCAAGGTGTTCACAACAAAACATATATCTAGTATGGTGTTGACCAAATATATCAAAGACCCTATCATCTTCTTATATATCTTGGGATCCACCAACTATGAATCTTAAGTGACAACCTTTTTCAGATTGGTAACCAAAGGTGTAGCCATCATTCTACAATTCTTCATCCTGAATCTCCTAAAGATCTCAACCGCACACTTCCATTGACCAATGAATATTTCTCCAAATACATTCAATACCTATAAACCCAAGAAATAATACATCAATTCAATGTCCTTCATCTAAAATTCAGTAGCCAAATATGCTTTGCACCCTACAATAAGTTTCTCTGAACTTGTGAGAAACAAATCATCAACATATAGAACCAAGGAGAGTGCATCCTCCCCAACAAGTATGAAGTGCAATTTAGGATCCATCTCATTCTTGGTAAATCCCATGCTATGCAAGTATCTATCAATCCTATAATACCATGTCATGGGTTCTTGTTTTATTCTATACTAATAAGTGCCATATAGTTTATAAACTTCCTCGTAGGCCTACACTCTCTGACCACACTCCTATGAGCCTCACCAGCATACCTTAATGTCTGTAATATCCACCTTGGTCTCCTTACAGTAATGGAAGGGGATGAATCCTCCTCCCCACTTGAATTCTGAGCTACTGACTGCTACTCATCCTTTGGAGCTTGTTGCTACTCCTCCTTTGTCACTGTTGATGAATCTTTAGATATCCTAGATGCCAAACTCTCTTTGAAATTAACATATCTTCTCACAATTGTCTTCATCTACGTTGGAATGAATATAGTGTAATCCTTTTAGGTCTCGTTGTACCCCAAAAATATATCCTTGTGTTCTAAAGTCTCTAACTTCTCCCTCTTCTTCGCATGCACATGGATGTAGATAGGACAACCAAAGATCCTCAAATGTTCTATCTCTGACTTCACTCCTAAGAATGCATCCTCTGGAGTCTTATCCCCCAATATCCTATGAGGAATCTTGTTCTACAATTATATTTCCACGTTACACACCTTTTTCCAAATAAACATAGGCAACTCCTGGTCATGTATCATAGCTCTGGCAGAATCGATGATGGATCAATTCTTTCTCTCTGCAATCCCATTTTGTTTAGGGTTGTATGAGATTTCCAGCTTCCTATTGACCCCTTCCTCCTTGAATAAATACTTGAAGTCATTGGAGGTGTACTTTCCCCCATTATCTTACCTCAATACCTTGATATTATTACCTAAACAGTTCTCCACCTAAGCTCTAAACTCCTGAAACCGATTGAAGACCTCATCCTTGGTCTTCATAAAGAAGATCTAAGTTTTCTTGGAAAATTCATTAATGAACATCACATAGTATGAAAATCCCTATACTGATGTTATTGACATAGAACCACTCACATATGATGATATATCTATTATCAAGCACCATGGTTCCATGCGCTCTAATACCATGTTGAAATCCCCTTACTCTGAGACCTAGGTATCTTTTTACCTAGTGATTTCCTTATTGCAAATCAAGTTAGCATCTCAAAAAACAAAAATACATTGCTAGAATATTTAACTCAAATAAATATAGTAGAAGAAAAATTGGAAACCAAACCATGCACACAACCAATATTTTTGGGTAAATACCCTTGGAAAAAGCCCGGGGGGAAAACCAGTGCTGAGATGATTTTGTTATGATAAAATAAGGGCTCTCATAACAGGGATAATGGCCCACTAAGAGAAATACAACTGCAAACAAACTTGGAAATTGTTTTTCTACTATACATTTCATATCTCGTACGCTTTTTGAGGTGTACACACCTTTCCATAATTAAACACTCATATGTGTGCCTTTCTCCACTAAAACCCGTGTACATGACCTCAAGGAATATACATAAATACATATATGACTCGACCCTTTCATGTGTCTTTGCTTTGTTGAAACCCCCTTGCAGTTACCTCTGTTCTCTCTTCTCCTTGACCTAATATCTAGATGGAATTCCTTCTCCACCTATCCAAGATCTCCTTGAATCACAGTCCTTTGTGATCCAACCCTCTGAGAAAATATCCTCCTATTCTCTTTGTCAAGTACTTTCAAGTGTCTTCCTCCTTCACCCTGGCCTTGATTTTATAAGATTGAGTTATGATCCCACCCTGATTTCCAAAGTGATTAATGATTGAGATTACTTCTAACCTCACTTGAGATCAATGGCTAATATTAAATGTTAATTGATTTTATCATTTCCTTAAAAAACTCAACTAATTAATAAAATAACATTACTTTAATAATTCCATTAACTAAAGTAAAGTTAAGGATAAAAGGATTTGGAAAATTCACACACATCTAGACACATAGACCTGTGCAGAAATACATCTTTTATGCTACCATGCATCAAGACTAATCCACTTGAGGAAAACTCTCGTCTCTCCCCTCCCATATTCTCATTATCTTCCTCTCTTCTTGAATTTTTTCATCCTTTTACTTTTCCCCTAGACATTAGGGATAAGATGCACCTTGATATAGTTTACCAAGTTGAATGAAGCCTTTTATAGGAATGGGACCCTTTTGGGGTCAATTTGGACCTTTTTTCATTAGTATTGGCCAATTTGTACCTAAATAAATCAATGTCACCCTCTTTCCTCCTTTGCTCTGCCTTTTCTCTCTCACCTTTATATTCTCTTTTTACTCCTTTTGTCTCCTTCCTTTTTGGTTAACTTGATAGTTTTTTACTCCCTCTAGGTTGTTGTCTTGGGTTGGGATTGACCCAAGTTTACTTCTTCCTAGATGGGACTTATCATTATGTCACTTCCTCCTTGTCTCTTTTCTAGTACACCGGTCTTGGTTGTCACATCTTGGAGACTAAAACTACAATGTCAGTTCCTCAATTGTCTCTTTGGCATCTCTTACCTCCCTTATCTTTCCCTTGGCCTTCCCTAGTGCTTCACTAGCATCATAACCATTTGTACCCTCGCTAGCTTCATGTTGTAATTGCTTCCACTCACCTATTATACCTTCACTATTTCTGCCATAGCCTCACCACCTCATGTGTTTTCTCTTCTTGATATTGCTTTCTTCTTTCCCTTCCCATAGAGTGGGTGTTTCCTTCACCCTTGCTTGTGAAAACCCTCTATCATTTATGTTACTAGTTTAAAACTTACTTCATCATGAAGAAATACATGCTGACATATTTCACATACCTTAGAAGGATCCCACATTGTTAGCACATTTTCTCAAGAAATTCAAGGTCTCATTCTCTTACGCCCTCCTTATTTCATTTCATTTTAGCAATTACTTCCATATTCTAACTAATAATTTTCTTTTGTAGTAGTTAGAATTCCATGTCTCCTCTCTCGACATCATTTGTTTGACATACATATTTTCTTCATGCTCTTTTTTATTTTTGTCTTATATATGCTTAATATCGTATTACGACCATTGCAACGTTTTTTTTTTTACTACTGATGCATCCAGGTCGTCATGTGAAAGTTGGGAATCATTACCTAACCTATAAAAAATTCCCTCAATTTTATAGGGAATTAACTCATGCTATATGTGCTAGTAGGCACCTTCCTTCAATGGTTGAGTTTCGTTGGTCTCCATTTCTAGCAGTTTTCAGTGTTCCCCTTGACCAAAGTGAGGATGAGGTGGTTATCCTTTAAGGTTTCCATAATGAAATCCATGTTACCTTTGTCATGTGTATGCAAACACAATGAGATGTTTTTGAGACTTCTTGTGCAAATTTAGGCTTCGATACACTCTGTTGCTCGCATCACGAAGAAGAATATTGATGCAATCAAGGTTAGTAGGTCCCATATATTTGTAGCTCCTCATATTTGTAAATGTTGAATTTTATTTTGGAGAGTTTGGAATGGATAGAAAGGATTGAATTTTTTTGTTCTTGTTCAGATTTTCTCACATCTTGTCTATGCCAATTACATATATTTCTCCTTCCATAGTTATTGATGCATTAAATACTTCTCTTTATGTATGTGGCCTTGTGATATGAACATTTACTTGAATGTTTCAACTCAACCAAATATAAATAATTTGATATTTTTCATCTATCGGAGTGGAATCTAAATTGACTTAACAATTATTTAGTCATGGTATCATACTTCACTACGATATCACCACTACACTTGATTCTTTTAAGTTGGTTAAAAGATAAAGGCTTGGAATCTTAATATGTTTTTTTGTACTAGGAAAAAAAAACACATAATGAACCCTTAAAATAAGCTCACTTGTTGACTCAATTTAGTTCTCCGTATGATTTCCCTATATTTAGGTGTCCATATTATGATTGCCAAATACCATCAAGAGTGAATAGGTGGTCATCCCCAATAGTATTTCTATCATAAGGGGGGATACAACTAATATTTACAATTATTGACCACATTGTACTCACACTGGATGTATCCTTTTAGTCCCGTTGAACTAGTTTTATGGTCATTTGATGGACATTAATAAAATTATCTTATCTTATCATATCAATCCAATAGGCATTAGTGTTACTACAACATTGTTGTTAAATACATTTTCGGTTGTCATTGAGAGAGTGGATCATGCTTTGTTCTAAATCACAATGCTACATAGTTGAACCTATAGCCATATGTTTGGGATAACTTGTATATGATTATTTACTGCATAAGTTTGGGATAACTTGTATATGATTATTTATTGCTTGATGGAAATAGAAAATGTTGCATGAATAAACACACACACACACACACACACACACTCAAATTTTTAATGGGAAGATTTATAATTAGTTTAAGTGTTGTATTTGTGGCAACCCCAACAAAACATCCATGTAACATCTATCCATGGATCCTCATAAATGGGAAGAATTATATATAATCTAGTATTCCACTACCCTCCTTTAGAAACTTAAAAAATTCTACATGTAGAACCAAATCTATTCACATATCTTCGTAATTGAAGCCAAAATAATTTCCCGCATACCAAGTTGTCAGTCTTGTCCTTGCTAAAGTGTTCTTCTAAGCCATTTGAGTGTAATTCTATAATCAACTTCTCCCTCCTAGATCCATTGAAAATACATAGCAATTCACCCTTAACAAAAATCAATACACTAACAAATAGTCATCAAAATATTTTACCTATATTTCCAGGTCTGATGAGCGATTCATAAATTTTACCAAAATATAGATTAGTTTCATATTATTCCTTCATAACCTACATTTATGAAACATATAAGGGAGGTATACTTGTTGGAAACTATGTTGGAGTAAAATCTTTATACTCTTTCAACTGCTCCTACACCATTGTTGGGATTTCTTGTTTTCCTAATACACTTTATTCTCTTGAATAGAACAAATAGATATCATTTTTCTTAGTGTTAAGAACCTTATCTAGCCTAACATATAAATGGAGAAGGAAATCACAAGAATATATTGCATCACCTTTCAAAGGATTAAAGATATGTCTTTTTATATTAAGTTGAAACTCATAGGTGTTTCCCTTTCCATTATGGATTACATGAATGCTTCATCGGAAACTTTTCTCAAGTTCCTATTTGATGACTAAAAATGAGCTTCTAACAGTAACATCCATAGAGGGATGATTATCCAACAAGACATGCAAACCTGTCGATTGAATAGGAGGGATGCTATCAGGGGAAATAATGTCGCTTCCTGTGGAATTCTTCTAGCAGTCTATTGACACTCCCTATGATTGGTATTTTGTCTTACTCTATTACAGATATTGTTCCTAGCTATAAAGCAACTAGTAATTCCAGTAGAATATATTCTAGCAATGATGAAACCTTGCAAACAATTGTTTTCCTTGTTTGAGACAGGTCATGACCAAGTAGTTTCTTCTATGAATAAAATTTAATATAAAAAGGTCCAACTCCCCATGTAAATTTATTTATTGATAGTTACAAATGGGAGACTAGATATACCCCTCAAGCAATTATTTCCTTGAACTATGAATTCTTGACTTTGATTTGGAATCTTCATTTATTTTTACTAAATTCAAGGAGTTAAATGAAATAAATTTTCATATTATAGAAACATGTAGGAGCTCACTTTGTGTTATTGAGAGAGATATGCTCTTGACTCAGAAAATAGTGGTGACTAGATTTGGATGCCTTTTATAGATCTTGTTGACTATGTTTAGTTCACGGGGAATTAGAAAAGGACATTGTTGTGGTTGGTACTGCTACAGAGTCACTTTATGGTGCATGTGATTCTATGTACACGCAAGATATGGTTTTTATTTTTCCTGAATACTTATTCTTGTAATTTGTGTCAAACTTATTTTTCGTTTGTATTCTAATGCTACAAATTAGTATCATTTTTGTTTCGATTAGCTTTGAGTTTTTTCATTGATAAATTCATGGATATTAGGAACTGGAAGAGATATTCGAGACAATTTCCCAAGATTTGTTTCCATCTATTGATTTTGATTGTTTGAGTGGGTAGGGAACCCATGTTTGTGTCATGTAAGCCTTTATTATCTTTTCTATATATATATATATATATATATATATATATATATATATATATATATATATATATATATATATATATATATATATATATATATATATATATATATATATATATATATATTTCGAGGTTTATTTACAAGTTTGTTCCATAAAATGTTAAACACAATTAGACCATGCAAAATAGCATTATAAATTTTAAGCATGAGACTGGAATCTATATTGTGAATCCAAGAAGCGATGGGGTTGACAATGGATAAAGCTGAAATTGGAGGCTAATCATGAGGTGTAAAAATTGGATTCATTGATTTTTCCTAGATAGTGTGAATGATCAGTGTTAGAGTTATGTAAAAGTGCATATCATTCCTTTTCCTAGATAGCATGAATGATTCATGTTGGAATTTTGATAAAATAATGTCCATCTTTGGTCATAAAATATTTGAATTTATTTTTCAGATCCTATTAAAATATGTTGTATCTTTTGAATTTATAAAAATCTTGAATGGCATTTGCAGCATTGACTTTTGGAAAAGCCTTTGTAACATAATTTTCCCTATCCACTATAACTCATCTTCGATCTAAAATTGGATGGATATTTCTTACGAGATGGACTTGTTATGGATATAATATTGAGGCCAGGATAGAGAGAAAATAGGTCTCTAAGTTCTACTAGATAAGCAGAATATAGTTGAGATATGTATCCAGTTCTACTAGATAAGCATGTTTATACTATGGGATAAATATTTCACAACTTACATATTTCTATTGTTAGCAAGGGAAATGTTATCCATAGAAAGGATGAATTTGGAACCACTATTGTCCCATCCTTAAGTAGTGGGAACATACTTCAAGATTCCTAGGTTATGTTTCCATTGTACTCAATTGCAAAAAATTGCATAATTATCATGTACCTTTTTCCCATGTTACATGGGGATGAAGTAGTGAGGGTAAGATCCAAGGGGGGTGTTCCCCCATGCTCCAGGCGGATGTAGGTTGTTGCAAGGGGATTTAGAAGGGAATGTACCCCTCAAAAAATGACATGTTTCTCTAAAAAATGAAATGTTCCCTTTTACCTAGGACACTCCTTTTTTACTAGGTCATCTGTTTTGAGGAAATAATGAGACAAAACACAATAAAAATAAAAATAAATATACACCCTACTCTCCCAAACCCTAAAGTGACGATCTCATTTCATTTTTATTTCACTTTCTCGTCATGAGAAGATTTAATGTGAAAAGGAGAGATTGCATGAGGAGCGGAGGACATTGTTGGGGGAATACCTCGAGCACAATTTCAATATTGTTGGTTGTGAATCGTGAGGGTGGGCATGTCCATTTTGACATCAATTATTTTTAATTTCATGGAAATTTTCGATTGTATGATGAAGGATATGGATTTTCATCGTAAGGAAAATAAAAAATTTCGTCACACTTCTGACGACCATTAAAGAAAGTTTTCGTTGAATATAAATTAAAATCATGTGTAACCTATCGATTTATTTGATGGATGTTCGATAAAAATCTTTCATAAGTTCTGACAAACGTATGACGGTTTTTTGACAGACTCCCAACAACCAACTAAGAAATTTTTCATTGCAGATAAAGTAAAATCATTGGTAACCTATCGATCCTTTCATTGAGAATTCTATGGATGTCCATTAAAAGTTCCAATGGACCTATGACTTCCTTCTGATATAATTCCTTTGAATACATTCGTTGGACATTCAACGAAATTCTGACGGTTCTAGGATGGACCTCTGTTGAAGAAGTACTTCGGTCTTTGAATTTTATAAATGTCGAACTTACTGTTGAAAATTAGTTTTTCACTCATTTGAAGAAACATTTTTGACAAAAATGGGCTGAAGGCTTTATCACACGTACAAAAATTTTGTGACATAAATTCATCCATAAAATGTCGAAAATCGAGCCCAATGTACTAGTGCAAGTGAATATTTTTACCACTTGGAAGGTTGTTCCATTGCATACGTTCTTATCATATCCTCAATTATCCTATTAGCCCTCTTTGTTTTCCCATCTTGATCTTGGTGATATTTTGTACTAAAATTTAAATTTGTCCCAAATCCTTTAAAGAACCCCTTCCAAAAATTTGATGTGAACTTGGGATCTCTGTTAGAAACAATTTCCTTGGGCACACCATGTAGCCTATAAATTTCCTTCATTTCAATTTATTCATCCTTTACCTTTACCTTTTGACATTCTAGATATTTGGCTATATAATCATCCCCCTCTTTCTTTATTCCTGGCCAAAAGTATTGGCCCCGTATAGCTGAAATAGTTTTCTAATATCCTGAGTGCCTAGCATAAAGAACATTATACATTTCTCTCAGCACTATATTCTTTAACTCCCTAGATTTTTTCACATACAATTTTCCCCTGTACTTGAGGACTCCATCTTCTTTCAACTCAAAATCTGTAAATTTAAGCTGAAAATTACCTTGTTGTAATGCTTCTTTTATTTGAAAATAGTGATGATTTGAATTTACATCCTTTAAAATCTTGTCTTTTAAATCAGACATGTATATGCTAATTGTTGTAGCATGAATCTCATGCACTCTTCTGTTGAGCGCATCAACCACTTTATTTTCATTGTATTTAATATAATTTATATCAGAGTCATATTCATTGAGGAATTCCAACCATCTAACTTTTCTAGCATTCAATGTTAGTTGTCCAAAAAAATATTTCGGACCACTATGGTTTGTTATCAACTCAAATATTTTTTCTATGAGATAATTCCTCCACATTTTAAGGCATGGACTGTCTATCAACTCTAATTCATGTGTGGCATAGTTTCTCTCATGTTCTTTCCACTTCCTTGACTCATAACATTCCACATGTCCATTTTGTATAAGGACTCCACCAAGCCCTTCCTTGCATGCATCAGTGTATACAACAAAATATTTATCTAGATCTGCAATATTCATGATTGGTGCACTTGCCAATATATTCTTCAAGTGATGAAATTTTTCTTTGCATCCAGAATTCCATTCAAACTTCACACCCTTATTTTGCAAAGAATTAATTGGGTTTCCAATTTTTTAAAATCCTTCAATGAATATTCTATAATAATTGACAAGTCCCATGAATGATATGACCTATGTAACATTCTTTGGTTAGGGCCATCCTCTAATGGAATTTCTCTTCTTAGGATCAATTTCTATCCCTTCCTATGAAATGATATGACTCAAATAATGAATCTTCATTTGATAGAAAATGAACTTGCTTAGCTTGGCATACAATTGATTCTCCCTCAATACTTGTAGCACCATCGTTAAATGTTTCTCATGCTCCTCTTCTATATCTTATTAGATGAGTATATCATCCAAGAAAACAATTAAAAACTTGTCCAAATATTCTCTAAACACTCCATTCATCAGACACATGAAGACAAATGGTGCATTTTATAACCCAAATGGCAGCACCACAAACTCATAATGTCCATATCTTGTCCTAAATGTTGTCATGTTGATATCTTCCTCTTTTATTCTCACTTGACGATAGCCTAATCACAAGTTGATCTTATAAAATATCCTTGCACCTTTCAGGTGATCAAATAGATCCTCAATACTTGGAAAAGGATATGTTTTATTTATGGTAACCTTATTAAATTGTTTGAATTCAATGCACAGCCTTAAGGTTCCATCCTTTTTATTCAAAAAGAGTATAGAGGCACTCTCAGGTGAAACAATTGGGTGTATATACCCCTTATTCAAAATTTATTCAATATGCATCTGTAATTCCTTCATCGCTAGTGTGATCATCCTATAAGGAATCTTGGACACTGGGGCAAATTCTAGCACCAAATCAATGGAGAAATCAATGTCTCTTTTTGGTGGCAATCCTGGTATCTCCCCAAATACATCCTCAAAAAATTTCAAGACTGGATGGTATTCAATACTTATCATTTTATACTTAGCTACCTCTTCTATATGGGATGCATAAATTGGGCACCCTTTCCTAAAACTATTATTCAACTGCATCGATGAAAATTATTTGATAGATACAGGCTTTGGAATCCCATGAACCTTTCCTTGCTTCATTTTCTCATCAATATAAGTGAATGTCTTGTTGTATCAATCTAGGACATCATGATGATTTTCCAACCAATCTGTACCAATTAAAGTCATATCAACCCAAAGGTATGATGCTCAAATATGCATTTGTGTTGAGTCCATTCATGTCCAATGGAAAATCCTTAACCAACTCATTAATCCTTCTCTAACCTCACATGGCTAGTTGAACCAACCAATATTTCTCATGTTTACTTATTTGCAAACAAAATATTTCAAAAATATTAGGATTTATATAATTGTGGCTAGCCCTAGAATCAATTAAAATGGATATGGATGATTATCAATTAAAATAGTATCCAATATTTTATTTCTCATTCTTTCTTTTCATAGTAGTGTGAAAATAAGGAAGGTTTGGCTTCAAGTTGTTCGAGAGAAAATAGTGGGATAGTGGTGTTGAGCCTCTCGACCCTTTGGTAAGTTATTATCCATAATTCAGTTCTCCTTGTAGATGAGGGTAGCGAAGGTATATAACTCAGTGGTAGAGAGTCACTTTGACATGGTGGAAGTCATCAATTTGAGCCTGATTATCCCTAAACCTAATGTGATCCCTTCCATCAATTTTTTTTGTTTGTTTTTTTATCTTATATCTCTCTTCACTCCATAGGCTCATGTCATTTACATGAGCTCTTTTTTATGGTATTTAATGATATTTATTTTCCATGTAATTGGGGTAAATAAGAAATGAAATGACCAAAATGGAGTTGGATGTTTAAATTGGAAGATATGCAAATTGTCATAATGAACAAAAAGGGTTTACATTCATTTCATTCAATAAATATTGATCTTTACATCATGTGAGTTGAGTGGTTGATACTTCTGCATATTTTCTTTTCTTTCCAATTGAAAATATATTACAATCGATCCATATAAAATTATTATCCCATTAGTGTCAATTCAGGATATGACAGGAATATGAAATAGAAGGATGAGAAATATATCCCCTCGATAATGAAAAATTCCTATATTATATGTGTACAGATATTGTCCCTTAACACTCTCTCCATGCCAGTTCCCCTCTATCCTCTATCCACACCAGTTCCCTTCCATGATTCTAACGTACTTTCTTCAATTAATGTGGTAAAGAGGGGCTACTCTGGAAAGGGAAGTCATATCTCATCTACATAGAATGGCATATCTCAACTATGAAGAAACTGCTACTAACCCCTACTATGTATAACTTGTAAATAAACATAGGAAGAGTGATCGAGGAATCTCATCCAATGCGGTAGGGTTAGATGTTGGGCCTAGAGTGGGATGAACTCGAGAACTACTACTCCTAGGATCAGTATGGGGTGTTGGGTTACAAGGGAACCACCAATTCTGAAGTTCAGGAGAGAGAGAGAGAGAGAGTGGGATGAACTCGAGAACTACTACTCCTAGGATCAGTATGGGGTTACAAGGGAACCACCAATTCTGGAGAGAGAGAGAGAGAGAGAGAGAGAGAGAGAGAGAGATGAGTGCAGACTGATCATGAAATAGTAATAGGGGCTTATGGAAAGACTGAGCATGAAAAAGTAATGTAATAGGGGCTTATGGTGAGATCAATAGGGTTAGATGACTTCCACCTTATGATAGGGCCATAATAAGCTAAACCCAGTCCTCACCTTCCTATCATCAAGTGAGCGACTCCACTCATCATCATAATAGTAATGCTAAACGATAGAACATCATAATGTGTGTTTTCTATCCTTATAAAGGGCCAACAGGACTAGATATTCAATCCTCATAATAGGGATGATAATACCAGGTAGTGTATGGGTTGTAATGGGAGATCGAGCTAGGGTTCTCTCTGGATAGGGGTGAAAAGGTACAACCATTATGGATAGGCGTGCAAAGGTACATCCATAAGATTATTTCTTAGTAAGCTTGGCCCATGTTTCCTCTATTGTAAGGGGCTCCAAATGACAAATACAAGATCTTGTCTAGGGATACCATCCCCCTTTCCATATGCACATAATAAATATATATGAGAGATGCACATAAAACATATATCAGAAAGGCTCTGGCATCTCACATAGTAAGGTATATGCTCGCGGTCATTATTCAATATCAATCAAAGAAATAGATAGATATTTGATCTTGGTTGTTCACACATTATACTCATTTTTATACAATCGACAACTCATCATAGACTCCTTTGAAAATGGAAATGCTTATGTGCTTCATGTTGTTTACTCGCACCCACTTTCAAGATGAAACATAGCACTCTATGGATGTGCTTGTCAGACGGGATTATGAGTGAGTGTGATGATTGTAGGGGCTAATGCAGAATGGACGCTCAGATTCCAATCTGGTTAGAGGAGGAGATAGGACCATGGCTTGACCTTCACGAGACACATCCCCACCCACATGAATTACCAAGTGATTTACTTTTGGGTGAGTTGAAGGGGGCTTGTGTGTGTGTGTGTGTGTGTGTGTGTGTGTGTTTCTATTCTAATACTCAATAGTTGATAGATATTTTCCATAGTTGCACGAAAGTGATTATATCTCTATTTGGGATGGGCATATTTAAAGAAAAAATAACAAATAAAAGGCATGTCATGGACTGAGGAAAATTTACCTTTTACTTGAATCATGGGAAATCGATACTCTTCTTTCTTGTTGTTCTCAATTGTATCAGCCTCCTGAATATTGTGAACATTCCTCATCCTTTCTCCTCTGTGAGGGAAATCTCTATACAAGTCGTCTCCCTCACATCCACAACATTTTATGGGATATTGTCTTATCCTTTTCCCAAAATGAATATTTCATATTGGACTCATTTTATGTTTCTTGTCCTTTTTTATATGTTTGAGTGTTGTTTCTGAAAAATGGTGTCTTAAAACCTTTCTTTCTTCACTCCATCTTTCCTTTATTCTTGTCATCCCAAGACTTTTGAAAACATGACTTTCCTTTGCTTTGTTCATAAAGATAATTATATGTTCTTATGGCTTCATCCAAGGTATTGGGATCATCAAAATTAATGTTATCACTGTAAAAGGAAGGAATCCCACTAACAATGCTTCTATATGATCTAATTTAAACCCAAGACATGTGTACACTTTATTTTATCAACCAAGGATTCATTAACATTTACAAGGAACCAAGATACAAGATTCATGTTGATTGTCTTAAGAAAGGAGAAAACTTGCAAACAAAAGATCTTGAGAATAATACAAACTTCAACTGTAAATGAATCTCTATTCTATGATTGTGGAAATCAAAGGAATAATGTAACAAGGAACCAAATACTAACAATGTTGAGATTGTGTTACACTCAAATGAAGTTTATGGCTCATCAAATATTTGACACATATGCATGATATATGAGACAATTTTGCTTAGCAACGTGAATTAAGTCAACCAACTATCATTAAAGGAACTCACACTAATTTCCATAAGGATTAACAAGACCAAATGAACCATAGTTGCTAAATTAAAAATCACATAACATGTAATTAGGAATGAATATTCAAAACAAACATATTTATATCTATATCTATATCTATAAATTGGCAGTTGGGTACCTTTGGAGTGGGACCTGCCTCCAAGAACAAAAATTCCTATTGAAAGGAACAAGAACAAGCTACAACACTTATTTAAATCAGTAGAACTTGCTCATATTATTAATCAGAAAACCAAAATGTTTACAGCTTTGTCTCACATATATATTATGCTCCAAAATAATCTTACCACTTCCCCGAAGTGCTCTAATTACACACACACACACACACAAGTCAAGTTACATACAAAAAAATAATATTAAGAAAAAACAATTATCATTTCAAACTATATTAAAAAACCAAAGAAACAATCGCATGGCTCTGCATTACATTGGCCCATAGAAAGAGGCCCGAACTAGTTTCCCAAATCACTCCAGCCTGTTGTTAGAACCCACTTGCATATCTGGAAAGGAATTCAACCTCAATCTACTAGAACATGAACTATTGGGTGCTTCACATGGTTGGATCCACAAAAAGAGATTAATATATTGTGAAACTAATGCCCAAGATACTTGGAAGTTGTCCAAGTGGTTGGGTTTTACCCATAATTAGCTAGAGGTATTCTTGGAAGTGGTTCAGAGCATTGAAATACACATGCTTGTTCATTGATTTGTTTCCAAGCCATGAGAACACAAAGGTATTTATTTATTCACTCCATCTAATATGTTGTATGATCTACATCTTCAACATATGTTTAAAAAACTACATATGTACATACTATAAGATCACTAATATAAATAAGAAAACACCTAAAATTAGTCCATAAAAATTATCAATCCAATTAGTAATTAATTAACCATTTTATAGACATTAGGGAATTTATCATATATGAAAGAAGGAATTTGTTGGGTTAGAAATATACCATATGAGAGACCCTTCACCCACTCATAAATATTTGGATTATTTGCTTCTCGTCTTTTATGAAGCCAACATACCTCAACAATTCAAGGAATCTCCTCTCATACTCATCCATTGTCATGCTTCCAATATTGAGTTCAATGAACTCTTGCATCTTCTATTGGAACACCAAACATTGATGGTTCATCACACATCTCCTGGATTCAATTAATCATCTGGTTGACTTGCATATGGGTACATTCAATCGACGATCGACCAGATCTCTACATAAGGTTTATACCACAATTTACCACATCATTTCTTTTTTGGGATGGCTCAGTAATTTTCCCTAGCTGCCAATGTCAATCCCATCCTCCTACATCGAATCATCTAAAAAAAAACATGTTTGTTTCCATCCGTGGGTCACTACCATGCAAATCATTGATTTCTGCACCTTGCTAGTGTGTAACTCGCAAATACCCTCAAAAATGTGAAAAATAAAATAATTCCATTTTGTCGATGAGTTTTTTCTGTTCGGCTCGTTCCTAACCTCGCCTAAGGTCGTACATAA
Source organism: Picea engelmannii (assembly GCA_009831015.1). NCBI lineage: Eukaryota > Viridiplantae > Streptophyta > Pinopsida > Pinales > Pinaceae > Picea > Picea engelmannii. The sequence continues at coordinate 302,878 of ML780122.1, read as the reverse complement.
TGGAATTCAACTTCCTCGACCTCTTGAGGATGTTATAAAGGAACCTTTGGGGGCATGGATGAGGAGGACCACCAAGGTGAAAAGTTATGTTGAAGAATTTGCGAGCTTCCCTATCTCCCCTATCCTCTAAGTAGCATATCCTTGATTCTAGAACTTTCTTTCCAATACTCCTTTATCTCTCCTATGTGATTATAGGGTGTGTTCCTATCCCTATTGAGTCATCCGAGGAAGGTAATCTTGTTGATTTTATGCTTGAAGGAACTTTGGAGGAACCTAGGAGGTTGCCTTCGAGGCAGTGTCGGTGGTTGGAGTCAGGTTGTAACCACTCATTTATACCATTTCTAATAAAGAGTTATATTTCCCTCCATACTTGTGTGATATTGTTCAACTTACCTATGTATGTCAATTTGATTTACATACTTGAATTTATCTATATATTACATGTTTAAATTGATCTTATAACTACCTTGTTGAAGTGTTTTCTTGATCTCCTTTTGCAGATTAGTTCAGGTAGAGATCAGGAGCAGATCGAGGGTCAAGAGTGAGGAATGACATCAACCAATAGGATATATGGTGTGAAATTATTTATCCTCTATCCTTAGGTAGTTATTTCATTGCAATTTTGGTATGCGGGGGTAGGTGTTTTCTTTTGTATATGGTCAACCTCTAGTGTGTCCTGACCCAAAGTCATAGGGGGGGAAAAACCATAACATAATTGGAGACCATACTAGGGATATCTTCTCTTCATTTGGGTCGGTCTTAGGGCGTCTTATGTTGTCTTTTATTTCTGTAACTTTTCCTATTTTCTAGGATTTCTTTTCAAAGAAGTTTCTATCTAACAACTTTGTCCAAAGTTTCTAGAAGCCTCCTTCTAGATTGGTTTTTTTAGTTTTCAAATTTTACTAGTGTGTTTACACTTTGTCCCTTTAGGAGTCACAAATATCCATGATTTTACTTTGTATGACCTTCATATGTCTGAGATTCCTAGTGTACATAGTTGAAAATATGTGTAAGAATTGGAATTTTTTATCCTTTCTCTCAATTTTGAAGGATCTAGCTTGTTTCTTCAGTATAATATGAGCCTTCTGGGTTTGCTTTTTCTTTTGATTGTTGTGTTAAGTCTCTGAAAACTTTGAAATCATATAAAAGATATTTATTTTTATTAGGTTATTATTTTGGCTATAAGTTTCTTTAGGTTGATCGAAAGCTCAGTTGTGTGTATGTGTGCTGATTTTCTAGTTTTATTAATGTGTTTCAATGATTCTTGACTATTCTCTTTATTTTTCTTTACCTTCTTCCCTATAATCATAAAATAAAAAAGAAAAATAACATCTCATTTTCATTTCTTTTCTTTTAGTAACAGAAAGACAAAACTGCTTGTTTTTTGGTCATTCTTCTCTTGTTCCCTTGTCTCTGAAATTTTCAAGAAAAGAATTTTCTTACTAGCACTCGTGTTTAGTCTAGTTAGGTATCTTTCTTTATTTTCATTGTTTGCATTGTTATTTGAAAAAGAAAAATATTTTAGCATAGGGTTTTGGTTTCTTCTCATCTTGAAAGAATTTTGAAGGAAAAATAGCAAAGAACATCCTTTTGTTTTCTTCTTTTGCTTTTCTCAAAAGGATGCATTGTGCATTGTGGATTTTGCATAGAAAAGGGAAAATTCACATTTCAAGGTTTGAAGGATTTTTCATGCATTTTATTTTTTGAAACTCTTTTCCATTGAAGAATTAGCATAAAGTTTTATTTGCCAATGTTCTTATAAGTTTCATTTTTTGCAAGAGTCTCAAACAACATCAATTTCACTCCATACCCTTTGAGTAAAAACAACCACTAAAATTAATGCTAAACTTAAAATATACTAGAATTTGTTTTGAGGGTTCAAAAACAAGTTTAGGGTTAGGACCCTGGTTTAGATTGGAGAGTTAATTTCTCCAAGACCATAAAGAAAGCATATGATTATGAGCTAGGGAGAGTCTCAAATCCAATTGTTGTATAAGTATAGCCAAGAAGCTCCTCTTACATAGGAGTCAAACATGAGGTCACATAAAGGAGATTCAAGAAGGTATCCCCTCCAAATCTTAACTGAGCATAGTGGAGAGATCGTATACTGGGGGATTTTCCTTAAGTGATACTGAACCATATGGAATCAGTCCTATGGAAGAGTTTTGAGCTTAGTTACCCTACCCATACATTTTATCCTGACTATTGACTATACCCCCTTAACACTGACTACTATTTGGTGACCTTAGTTTATTTTCATAGGGATCTCATAGATGACTGTGGGGATTTTTTGTGGTACCTGGGGCATATTTTGTATCACACTTTTAGGTATTGTTGGAGGCTTCCCCATGAAGCCTAGGTTCTTGCACCAGATAAGGTTATTTAGTGGAGGTTAGGATAATTGCTTCTCACTCCTTTGTTCCCCGATTCACGGGAATTAATCAATACATGCCTTCATCTGGAAGGTCCCTTTCCACTTTTTCATTCCTTTAGACTCAGGGCCTCATCCACCTGAGGTAAATTTGTGGAGAAGTCATTTTCTTGAAATATTTCTCTTATGAATATTTATTGGAGTGTCTCTTTGTATAGTTGGCCTTAGATTGTTTCAGTATCACTACTTTTGGATCGTTGATTCAAGGTGGTTGACCAACCTCTTTGTTGGTCAGAAAGGACCCCTCGTCTTCCTCTTGAAAGCATGGAGCTGCCTCTTAAAAGGCCTAGGTTTTTATACCACCCTTTTTCCAGAATCAGCCCATGAGACTTTTATGAACGCGAACAATTTCGCAAGGTATGAACCTGTGCATAAGAAATTTCTAGCCAAAGTTCGTGAGGATACCAACTAAGGAACCCCTACCCAAGGGGATTCTTGTGTTTTTTTTCTTTGGAAATGTTGGTTCCCCCTTGATGGCCACTTTGAACATTCTTGGCTTGAATGTAGGACTATCAGTTTGGTTGTGCACCACTCCAAATGTCCTGAATGCTCTTTATGCTTCTCAGATAAGCACCTTATGTGAGAGGCATCATACATATTTTGATCCTTCACCTTCTACATCCACAAAGGTTAATCCTTATCCTTCCCTCCCTTCTGGTGAAAGTATTTCTACTAGTAACCAAAAGTCTTAAAGGAATAGGAAGAGGAAGAGTACGAAGAAAAATTCACCAACCTTTGCTAGTCATTTTGGCGACCTGTCACTAGCCTTTGTGAGTCATGATGGGGGAAAGAAACTAGTCTCTATGAGTCATGTTATAAGAACAAGTCCAGTCACTCTGATTCATACTAGCATTAGTTCACCAACCTCTATGAGTCATGTTGGATATAGGTAAAAAACCCTTGTGAGTCATCTTGAGGACAAGTAACTAGCCTCTACGATTCATGTTATGAGTGAAATTATAATAATTGGTGGTCATAATGGACAAATGTCACCAACCTCTGCAATTCATGTTGGATATTAGCACCTAGCCACTACAAGTCATGTTGGGGGAAACCCACTAGCCATTGCAAGTCATGTTGGGGGAATTGATACGGTTGAGAAGCCTAGACGTATAGGACGTAAGCCCAAGTTCCCTTGTAATATTTGCAAATAATATCACCTTACTCATTTGTTCCCTGATATTGTTGTGGTATGAAGAGAATGGTCCTTGTATGAAGGCCCTTCTAGTTCTGTGTCGTCTTTTATTTCCCAACAGTATAATCAATCGTTGGTTGATGAAGTGATCGTGTCGATCCCATCTTCGGTTGATACCAATCTCATTTTGGGGGATGATGTGTCTCTTGAACATGTTGTATTGCATCATTTTCAACTATTGGTTGAGGAAGTGGTCACGTCGATGAAATCTTCGGTCGATCCCACTCTTCTCTTTGAGAGTGACCAATCTTATAAAGTGATCAAGATGGTGCAATTTTCGGCCAATCCCACTCTTATTTCAAGGAGTGATGTGTCTTTTGACTATGTATTTATCATTTCTATTTTAGTACCTTATGAAAAAGGGGGAATTCCACTCTCTTTGAGTACACTCCCTCCAAGTCCTAGGATGGTTTCCTTTTCTTGGAATGATATTTTGGATCCTCGCCTTCCTTCTTATACACCTTTCTAGATAATGGTTAGGGTTGAACCTGTGTTTAAAGGCACTCGTCGATGTGTCATAAATGAATGATCCTCTGCAAGTATTTTATCCTCCTCATCTTGAAAAGCTTTGGATTCTCCCAAGCTTGTGTCAGCTACTAGTGAGCTACTGGCTTTCGATTGAAAACCTAGTGAATTTCTGGGGATTATTCATCAGTTTCCAATCACTTTAAGTGGGAAGACTCTTGTGATCAATCTGTTAGTGGTGTCAGGCCCTTTAGACTTTAATATTCTTCTTGTGCATGATTATGTTTATTCTATGAAAGTGGTGGTGTCTACACTCTTTCGTGTGATGCATTTCCCTGACAAAGAAGCATTGTCACTATTGATCAACTTTCATCTGATAGTCACCATCCTAGTTCAATTTCTTCTCAATTTTCCCCTTTTTGTGTTTTTAATGTTTGAGCATACTCTTCCCTTCCATGGGTGAATTATGTGGTAGCTTATCCCTGGTGTTCAATTGCTTCTGAGAAAGGATCTTTACAGTTATGTTCACCTTCTCGAGACAAGGTCTCATAAATTAATCAAGGTTTTTATCCAATGGGGGCATGTAAACCTTTGATTTCCCGTCTTGTTCTGAGTAATCTAGCATTTCCTTTTGAGTTTGATCTTACTTTTTGTAAGACCTCGAGCTCTAGTATTTGTGTGTTGTCGAGCCCCATTTTCATGGATGTTGAGTTTCTTTCATATGAGGTTATCCTTGAAGCTATAATTATGGATCCTCGACCTCTTCCTGAACTGGAAACTTTACAGGTTGGTTATCATTGAAACCCTTGTCTTGATCCTAGAAATGGGCTCTACCCGGAGAATTAATATGTATAATTCACAAGGTTATGCGATCCTCTATACATATTATACTTTTAGGGTTTCTTGTTTTCAAGTTTTGTATCCCTTAATACTTCTTTTTTTTTAGAGATTTCTATATTGGACTTATTAACTACTGGGTAAGTGTTTTTGGTATTATATACATGACTTTGGATACATTTTCTTTGGTAACGTTTTGTTCCATGTTGATCCGTACTGACATGTAATGATCTTGAAACTAGCATATAAGTTAGATTTTCCCCTCCATGCATTTTTGTGTTATTTGTTTCCTATTTCATTTTTCCTTAGGATAAACCCCACTAAGTTGTGACGTGGAACCTTCTATGTGTTGGCAAATGTTTAACAGGTAGCGTATGCTTGGCATTGATGGAAAGTACAACAGTGAAGATGGAATGAGTATAGGAAGAATGTAACATACGGGCATCAGAAGTAGGTTGGGAAGATGCTGCAGAGCAAGCTCAATAAGATCAGAAGATATAGTGGAGAGGATGGTTGGCATGCTTTATAGGCAGTATGCGCTTGTCATTGATGGCAGGATCAGAGTGTGCATCGATGTAAAAACATGAACAAAGTAAGCTCAGGAGGTATTAGCGCACAGTCAAATGCAGTGCGTAGGTGCGCACCAGGGATGAGGTTAACTCATGACTAAAGCTCAAGGGAGATAGCGTACTTAGGATCATAGGAGGATCAAAGGTCGAGGCCTTTGACACTTAGAAACTCTTCCAAGTAAGGAGGATGCGTAATCTCAGAGGATAAGCGTCAGTGATCATTGGATCCCATCCCGAATTCTCGATGACCATCAGATCTCAATGTAGACAAGAGGAGCGTGCAAATATGGAGAATATATCTTGAGTGTTAGATTCGAGCACAGGGTCCGACCACCGTTGGATCAAGGAGAAACTGCACGCTCTTTAAAGTGCAAGGAGTAGAGGGCTCACAAAATCTCGAAAGTAGGAGGACCGTCCATCTTCAGGCAGGACACTTGGACACAGATCAACATTTCGCTGACTGGAGAGTCAAAGGAACGGGGTTCCCTAACCTATCGAAATCGCAATATGCGAAATCGCGACATAATTTGAGCCGTCAGGTCAAGGTTGATCTGGACCATTGATCTTAGTCCATTTCGGAGTTTCGCGGATCGAGAGTTGAAGATGTCAAAGAATAATGACCACCGAAATCATGAAATCGTGATATGTGATATTGCGATTTAATCACAGCCGTCAGATCAAGATGTGATCTGGACCGTCGATCCAACTCACGTCAGCAAACCACGTCATCTAGGAACACGTGGCACAACCAAGTAATGACAAGTGTCAGACTAATTCAACATTTCAATAACATGTAAGTCACGAATCAGGGTGACACGTGGTAGGTATTCGACACGTGTGACATCAGCAGGTTTACACCACTTTGGAGTTTCAGAAATCGGGAGATAGGGATGTCAAGAAACTCTCAGCATCAGTAGTCCCGAAATGCCAAATTGCGAAACGTCGAAATCCCGTCAACCATCCATCTCTAGGGGTTATGTGGACCATTGATCCGAATCCATTTCAGAATTCATGGATCGGGAGTTGGAAGCATCAAGAACATTCATCACAGGAATGTCGAAATCCCGAAATGATCTTAGTCGTTGGATCAAGTGTTGATCATGACCGTTGATCCCATGCCATTTCGGTGTATCGGGGATCGCGACTTGGAGAGTCGAGATGTCTCATATCCATACTCATGAAATGAGAAATCACAAAAGCGCCTTATGCATAAGGCATTGGTCACAGCCCTTGGTCACATCAGCGAGAGATGGAGAAAAGAGCTAGAGAAACCAAGCTCCATTTCGGGGATCACGACTGGGAATGTCGAGATGCATGGTCACACGAATGTTGAATTGCCGAATGACGAAATGCTGAAATGAATGCAAAATCCCATGGAATCAATCCAATGGTGCAGGTGAATTAGAATAAGATCGGAAGGCTATTGTAGCACGTCGCAGTGTAACTGCTAGAAATCATTGATGATCTTTGCTAGAGAATTTGAAGAGACCTCTGTGTGATCCCCAGAGAAAATGAAGAGTCTCGAAGCTTCGTCCAGTAAATCAAGACGATGGTTAGGAGGGTTGACAGATGGATGAGAATTGAAGCCTGTAATTGAAACAGGAGGCATAATCTCAACTATGCCAGAGAAGACGAGAAGTCTCAACTGCCAGAGAGGATGAGGACTCTTAGCAGAACACCCAGTGATGCTGAACACATGGCAGGAACCACCAGAGAAGCTGAAGAGTTGTGATGATCAGGAAAAGCACTCGAGATGTGGAATAGATTGGGCACGGTGTGAGCATGCAGTGGCATGGAAAATATTGCATGCACAAGGAGAACAGGTACTATAATAATTTTGAACAAAGAAGAGATGGAGGTTGTTGTTGTGATGGAGGATCCAAGTGTAAGAAAGGAGGCAGTGCGCAGGAGTAGAGATGCATGGTAGAGGAAGGTTGCATCAAAGGGATATGGTGCAGAGAGTATAAAAGGGAGAAGAACAAAAAGTGCAAGGGGCGTGCAGAAGACACTGATGCAGACAGGGCAGAGCAACGTAACAGAACAACAATCAGGTTGGTAAGCCATTGAATAATGTTATATCGCTGTAATAAGTTTCAGTAACAAAGAATTTATTATTCAGGGTGGTTGGGAGGTGCTAGGGAGGACTGGTGTCCTCAAAGGTTCAAGTGGGTGATTGAATACAGGGAGTTGGTGCTTCCTTCTAGTTGGTGCTAGAGAAACTAGGGAGTTGGTGCTTCCTTATAGTTGGTGCTAGAGAAACCAGGGGGTTGGTGCTTCCTTCTAGTGGGTGCTAGAGAAAACAAAGAGTCGGTGCTCTCAGCAAGTTGCAGCTTGCAAATATAGAGGTTGTAGCCTCATAATGAGTTGGTGCTCATATGTATGATAATGTAAAGAATGTAGATAATACTTATCATTGAAAGAAAAGGAGGTTTTTTCCCTATATGGGTTTCCTTAGGAATTATATGTCTCTATCTTTCTCATATATGTGACTAATGTTGAATGTGCTTTTGTTTATTTCTCTGCATTAGTGTGATCATCATTGAGTGCCTTGTGAAGATTTTAAAATAAGCTTAATTGTTTAAGAACGGTAACAACTGATTCACCCCCCCTCTCAGTTGTCCAACAATTGGTATCAGAGTCGGCCCCTTTTATCTAAGGGTAGATCCTAGAGCTTAAACATGTCAAGCCATGAAGGAAATTCAACCAATAAGGCCCCTCTGTTCAATGGAACAAACTATGCCTTCTGGAAAGTTAGAATGAGAACCTACATAATGGCTTTAGGTGCAGATGTATGGGATGTGGTAGATAATGGGTATGTAAAGCCAGTTGTGCTAGATAATAAGGATGACAAACTAGAATTTAGCTTCAACGCTAAGGCTATGAATGCTATCTTGAGTGGGCTTGCAGAAGAAGAATTCATAAAAGTTATGCACCTAGAAACTGCCAAAGAAATGTGGGACAAACTCATTAGCAGTTATGAGGGTAA
>ML780122.1:253400-290107 GCA_009831015.1 Picea engelmannii | reverse complement strand
CAGTGTATGCTTGTCATTGATGGCAAGTACAACAGTGAAGATGGCATGAGTATAGGAAGAATGTAACAGACGGGCATCAGAAGTAGGTTGGGAATATGCTACAGAGCAAGCTCAATAAGATCATAAGAGATAGTGCAGAGGATGGTTGGCATGCTTTATAGGCAATATGCGCTTGTCATTGATGGTAGGATCAGAGTGTGCATCGATGGAAAAACAGGAACAAAGTAAGCTCAGGAGGTATTAGCGTAGAGTCGAATGCAGTGCGTAGGTGCGCACCAGGGATGAGGTTAACTCATGACTAAAGCTCAAGGGAGATAACATACATAGGATCATAGGAAGATCAAAGGTCGAGGCCTTTGACACTTAGAAACTCTTCCAAGTAAGGAGGATGCGTAACCTCGGAGGAGAAGCATCAGTGATCATTGGATCCCATCTTGAATTCCCGATGAACGTCAGATATCAATGTAGACAAGAGGAGCGCGCAGATATGGAGAATAGATCTCGGGCGTTAGATCTGAGCACAGGGTCCGACCACCGTTGGATCGAGGAGAACCTACATGCTCTTTAAAGTGCAAGGAGTAGAGGGCTCACAAAATCCCGAAAGTAGGAGGACCATCCATCTTCAAGCAGGACACGTGGACACAGATCAACATTTCGCTGACTGGAGAGTCAAAGGAATGGGGTTCCCTAACCTCTCAAAATTGTGATATGTGAAATCGCGACATAATCTGAGCCATCAGATCAAGGTTGATCTGGACCGTTGATCTCAGTCCATTTCAGAGTTTCGTGGATCGAGAGTTGAAGATGTCAAAGAATAATGACCACAAGAATCCCAAAATCACGATATGCGATATTGCGATTTAATCGCAGTCGTCAGATCAAGATGTGATCTAGACCATCGATCCAACTCACATCAACAAACCATGTCATCTAGGAACACGTGGCACAACTAGGTAATGACAAGTGTCAGACTGATTCAACATTTCAAGAACATGTAAGTCACGAATCAGGGTGACACGTGGCAGGTATTCGACACGTGTGATGTCAGCAGGTTTACACCACTTTGGAGTTTTGAAAATCGGGAGATAGGGATGTCAAGAAACTCTCAGCATCAGGAGTCCCGAAATGACGAATTGCGAAACGCCGAAATCCCGTCAACCGTCCATCTCTGGGGGTTATGTGGACCATTGATCTGACTCCCTTTCGGAGTTTCGTGTATTGGGAGTTGGAAGCATCAAGAACATTCATCACAAGAATGTCGAAATCACGAAATGATCTAAGCCGTCAGATCAAGTGTTGATCAGGACCGTTGATCCCACACCATTTTGGTGTATCGGGGATCGCGACTTGGAGATTCGAGATGTCTCATCTCCAGACTCACGAAATGAGAAATCGTGAGAGCACCTTATGCATAAGGCTGTGGTCACAGCCCTTGGTCACATCAGCGAGAGATGGAGGAAAGAGCTAGAGCAACCAAGCTCTGTTTTGGGGATCGTGACTGGGAATGTCGAGATGCATGGTCACACGAATGTCGAATTGCCAAATGACGAAATGCCGAAATGAATGTAAAATCCCATGGAATCAATCCAACAGTGCAGGTGAATTAGAACAAGATTGGAGGGCTACTATAGCACGTCGCAGTGTAACTGCTAGAAATCATTGATGGTCTCTGCTAGAGAATTCGAAGAGACCTTTGTGTGATCCCCAGAGAAAATGAAGAGTCTCGAAGCTTCCTCCAGTAAAGAAAGACGATGGTTAGGAGGGTTGACAGATGGATGAGAATTGAAGCATGTAACTGAAACAGGAGGCATAAGCTTGACTATGCTAGAGAAGACAAGAAGTCTCAACTACCAGAGAGGCTGAGGACTCTTAGAAGAACACCCAGTGATGCTGAACGCGTGGCGGGAACCACCAGAGAAGCTGAAGAGTTGTGATGATCAGGAAAAGCAATCGAGATGTGGAATAGATTGGGCGTGGTGTGAGCATGTAGTGGCATGGAAAATATTGCATGCACAAGGAGCACGGGTACTATAAGAATGTTGAACAAAGAAGAGATGGAGGTTGTTGTTGTGATGGAGGATCCAAGTGTAAGCAAAGAGGCAGTGCGCAGGAGTAGAGATGCATGGTAGAGGAAGGTTGCCTCAAAGGGATATGGTGCAGAGAGTATAAAAGGGAGAAGAACAGAAAGTGCAAGGGGCATGTAGAAGACACTGATGTAGATAGGGCAGAGCAGCGTAACAGAACAACAATCAGGCTGGTAAGCCATTGAATAATTTTATATCGCTGTAATAATTTTCAGTAACAAAGAATTTATTATTCACGGTGGTTGGGAGGTGCTAGGGAGGATTGGTGTCCTCAAAGGTTCAAGTGGGTGCTTGAACACAAGGAGTTGGTGCTTCCTTCTAGTTGGTGCTAGAGAAACCAGGGAGTTGGTGCTTCCTTCTAGTTGGTGCTAGATAAACTAGGGGGTTGGTGCTTCCTTCTAGTGGGTGCTAGAGAAAATAGAGAGTCGATGCTCTCAGCAAGTTGCAGCTTGAAAATACAGAGGTTGTAGCCTCACAATGATTTGTTGCTCATATGTATGATAATGTAAAGAATGTAGATAATACTTATCATATAAAGAAAATGAGGGTTTTACCCTGTATGGGTTTCCTCAGGAATTATCTGTCTCTATCTTTCTCATATATGTGACTGATGTTGAATGTGATTTTGTTTATTTCTCTGCATTATTGTGATCATCATTGAGTGCCTTGTAAATATTTTAAAAGAAGCTTAATTGTTTAAGCATGGTAACAACTGATTCACCCCCCCCCTCTCAGTTGTCCAACACTATGATGTTTAGAAGTTTTGTAATTGATGTGGTAGAGCCTACCTTCCATGGGCATCCTAGTTTATAACTTCTTTGTATTATGGCGCTCATGCTGCAAATTTTCTATTAGGCTTGGGAGTCATGTTTAGTCCCATCATGACTTTGCATTGAAGATGCATATCTTCTTCTAAATTTTTTTTTTCCATTACCTACAGGAATCCCCTTAATACATGTTGATACTTATGTTAGAACCTCTTCGGATTCTTCAGTAGGTATTGTGTTTCCTACTAGCATGTAGAGTAGGTTCCATTCCTCCTACACAATTATTTTCTTTGTATCATTCACATATCTTCCATAGGTTCCACCCCATTCGTTTTCTAAATCATACCTTAAATTTTCTTTAAAGGTGTCGTTTACAAATGGTAGAGCTTACCTCTCCATGGATGTTCTAGTTAGTACCTCACTGGCATTTTTTATTCCCATGTTACAATTGTTTAAGTAGGCTTAGAAGTCCTATTTAGTCCCGCCATGTATATGCATTGAAGCCTCATGAATTCCTCTCAATACATTTCTAGATAACTTACCCATGGGGCTTCCAAACTTTGTTGAGTTGTAAATTCATTTCATATTATCCACTCTCACTTTTAGGCCTAATGTCAGCTTTAGCTTGCCATTGTTGAACCATTTTCTAGCCTTGCAATTTATTCCTTTCTGACTTGACACCTTAAACATGGAGGAACCATCCCCTAAGTGTACTTATCATGCACATGCTTCCTTGCATTGAGAATAGGTATGTCATGTGTGCTTTGGAACTAGTTTTCTACCCATGACACTCGTTTCTTCCATTATACTATAGAATTGTTTTATTCTTTTTGAGGCTTTAATAATATGAAAAAGACTTAAAAAAAGAAGAAGAAAGGGGGAAATCATCTATCTCTTTTGTTGGTATTAGTCTTGTTTCCCTTAAACAAAGCACAATTTTGAGTCAGTGTCTCAATATTTTTGTGTTAGTGTGGCTTTAGGAGACCTTTTTCTTGTTTTTGAGCATAATCTCCCCCGGTTAGTTATTATTCCAACCATATGGAGTGTTTTTTGATGCCTCTTGTATAAAAAATGTATCCCAGTTTATAATCCATGCTGGCTTAGTCACATAATGTGTCATGTTTTTATTCAAGGGAAGTTTCATCCTGAGTCGACCATTTTGAAAAAATCTTCTAACCTTTCATGTCGGCCTTCCCATTCTAGTCAACTACATCTCATCATCACAAGTATATTTGTATCTCACTCATGTTAGTATAGAAGGTCCTCATTAACTTCTTGTTGGTTGGTTTCCTCTTATTGACTCTGACACATTTCTTCGAGAGTATGACTGAGTGGTTTCCTTTGTTTTCGACATCAACAAAAATCATCACACATAGAGATTCCCGTGGTACCTCGATTTCCATCTAAACGCATTGGTGGATTCCTCTTCTTTGTTAGTAGTCTCCATTATTGTATATTATTCAGAGAGTCTTTGTCATGCACTATTCCATCTAGTGCATGCTAGAGTCACGCCTCGGTGTCGTCCTTACAATCTGTTTTTCTAAGTCCTTCCAAATCTTTGGCCTTCTTCTACCCCTCATCCTGGATGATGGAGGATGCCTTAATTCCTTCCTTCCAATGGATCTCTTCCTATCAACTTAAGAACATATTTCTCTAGGACAATGATCTAGAGTTATTAGTGGTACCTTAGGGCTTGCAATCATGAGTTTCATGTTCCCTTTCTATTGATAGTGGGAATACATCAATGTCCCATGGTCGATAGATTCTACCAAGTGTTTGACACCATATCATTTATTCACATGTACCATGGTACCTTGATTCCCATTATTGTCATCGGTGGGTCATCTCATGTTTTTTAACGGTATACATCAATGATCGGTAATAAAATGATGTCTCATTATGCTCAACCCCAACACATTTATTCACATGGTTTAGAATCGCACCTCTGTAGATTGTTTTGAAGACTTTGGATGAAGTACAAGAATCACATATTTTGTGCCCCTGCCTGACATATTTTACCACCCCTCAAACATTGGTACTTGCAGAGGATTAGCTTGTTCAATCCATTGACTCCATATATCCTTTGATTTTTATTTTGAGACATAGCTCCAATGTGTATCTATTTGTGGATATGATCTATTTTTGCATGGATCCATTGTGTATTTCTCATTGCCATGATTGCTACTTTATATATAAATGTATCCACTGTGTATTGTTCGTGACCATGGAAATTAGTCATACTTTCATATATGTCATGGATATGCAGTGTACTTGATTTGGTAGCCATGCTTGCATCACTCCTAAGCATGGGTATGCCCTACTTGGGAAGATAATACTCTTACTTGATCTCCGCTAGCAGTTTATGTTATTGGATCAGTTGTTCGAGAACTTTTATTGGATCTATTTCATTGCATCCTCACCTCTCAAAGTTATATTGTATTCCAGGCATTAGTTTCCCTTCTTACATCACAAATTATGGGGCATCTGTTATACCACAATTTGACACATCATTGCATTTGTGGGATGTCTCAGTAATTTTCTCTAGATTTCAAATGTCAATCCTATCCTCATGCATTAAATCATCTAAAAAAACAACATTTTGTTTCCATCCACAGGTCACTAGTGTGAAAATTGAAGATGTTTGTACCTTGCTAGTGTGAAAATTGTGAATTCCCTCAAAAATTCTGAAAAAAAAATAATTCCATTTTTTTGGGCATGGTTTTTGATTGGGCTTGTTCCTAACCTCCCCTGAGCCCGTACACAATGGAATTTGTCAAAAATTTGGATTAGGTTGAGGCATAGTTGGTATGTATTTTTTGTTTTCATTGATGTCAACCATTGGAGAGTGATATTGTATATTGATTTCAACCCTTAGTGATTGATGTCAACCCTTGGAGAAAGTCTTGTAGCGAATTTCGGTAGCACAAAGGTTTGGGTAATGGACCCAAGGTTGTTTCATGTATAATGGTATGAGTTTTAATATGTTTGAAGGTAATACTATTCTATATGGATAGTACATGTCATTCCATTTTTGGTGGTATGTGGAACATCACATAAATCCTCACAGTTAGAGAGTTATGGCCATGAGAAGTTGGACAACCTAGATTTGGGTAATGGACCCAAGTTTGTTTGATGGATAATGGTATGAGTTTTGATATATTTGCAGGCAAGACTATTCTATATGGATATTATATGTCATTATATTTCCAGTGGTATGTGTAACGTCACATAACTCCTCACGGTTAGAGAGTTATGGCCATGTGAAGTTGGAGAACCCTCGTGAGTCATCTAGAAGCCCCAAAAGGTCAAAGTAGTCAAAGTGGTTTAAGAGATTTTAGAAGGTAAATAATAAAGTGAAGTGATGAGTGTACTATAATTCAAAGTGAATACAAAAGAAATTTTTTAAATAATAAAGTTAATGGAGAAATTAGAAGTGGGTTAACCCTAAAATAAGGAAAGTGGGTTAAAATGGTTAAAAGGTAACCCCTTGAGGAAGCTACATGAAAGTATAAATAAGAGGCAAGGATCTCTCATTTTAATCACACTTGAGCATATTTCATATATATAAGTGACTGAGGTAACCAAAGGATATCTAAGACGAATTTCAGAGGGAAGGTGAAGTAAAGAAGGCCGAAATTCAAGGGAGGATAAATTATTTTGATGATGCTTTCTAAGGTATCTTATTTACAGGTCATCTCACCATTTTCGCGATAAAAAATTTTCTAGAATGATTCAAACTGTTAAATTGGGAGGTCATTGAGGAAACATATCCAAGTTGTTGTGGTACAAATTTCATCTTGTGGGTCGTTGTATTTTTGGAGTTACACTCTGTGGAAAATACGGTTTGTGGCAAGTCTCGAAACTAGTCTAAAACATGTGTTTCGGGTAAAAACGTCATAAACTATTCATAACATATCCAAATTCATTAGACAAATTGTGTTGGTTAGAGTACATTATGTAGTATTTTGTGTACAATTTTCAAATACATACAATAAATATTATGTGTGGGGCACGCTCTACAATTTCTCTCTCCAGAATAAGCCAAAATTCAACAAGGTATGTCATTTTTTCTATAACTCATTTTTTGAGAGGTTCCAAGTAGTGAAGCCTAGAGGAATTGCATAAAGCACACTAAAGAAAATTGTGTACTATTTTCATATCTTTATTCATTACAAGTACATAGTTATGATTATTCAAGTGAGGGTTGTTGACTAATCCAAAACTAGTCATGTGAGACTAAATTAAAGTTTGATGAAAATGCTAGTCTCTTGTTGTTAAAGTTAAGGAAGGTTTGCAGGTATGCGATCATATACACCAGGTCTATTATAGAGTTACAAATCAGATTTGGATGATGAAATTGATGAGGGATTTTGGTTGAGGTACATGTTAGGTACATGGTTGAAATAAGTAGTTGATGAGTTGGCACATACATGAGGTGTATAGTTGATGTTGTTGGTACATCTTGATGAGTCATAGTTGATGTGTAGTTGATGCATGATTGGTACATATTTGGTGCATGGTTGATGCACTCTTTGATGGTACAGGTTGAGGTACTGGTTCGTGCATGGTTGATGCACTCTTTGATGGTACAGGTTGAGGTATAGGTCGGTGCATGGTTGATGCACTTGTTGATGGTACAAGTTGAGGTATAGGTTGGTGCATGGTTGATGCACTTGTTTATGGTATAGGTTGATTACAGATTGGGGTACAATTTGGTGCATGGTTGATGCACTTGTTTACGGTATAGGTTGATTACAGGTTGTTTGGTACAGGTTGGTGCATGGTTGATGCACTTGTTTATGGTACAGGTTGAGTCACAGGTTGATGCATGGTTCAGGTTATTGGTACAGGTTGTTTGGTGTAGGTTGATTGGTACATGTTTACAGCAGTATATCTCACAGTGATAGTGTGACACTGGTTCCATCATTCTACTTATAAGTCAGGGAAGTTGGACAAGGAAAGGACAAGTGGTTGTAGCCACCTTCCGTTTGTAGCCAGAGAACATAGGGGGTTGTAGCCTCCTTCTGGTTGTAGCTAGAGAATTGGGAGTTGGAGATTCCCTCATGTTGTAACATGAGAAACTAGGGGGTTGGAGCCTCCTTCCAGTTGTAGCTGGAAAAAAAAGGAAGTTGGTGCTTCCAATGAATGTAATTCTTAAAGACATATAAGAAAAATCATTATGTGGTTTTCTCCTGCTTTGGGTTTCCACGTAAAACACTAGTGTATTGTGTGTATGTGTGATTTCTCATTTGTTCATTGTTTATTTACTCTGCAACTATTGGATGATAATGCTACATTGATATAACACCTACATTTTATGGTGAAAAAGGATTAAATTTCTGTATTATTAATTCACCCCCCCCCCCTCTCAGTAATCCAACAGAATTCAACCACCTAAACCTCTTGAGGATGGTATAAAGGCACCTTTGGGGGCATGGATGAGGATGACAACCAAGGTGCAAAGTTATGCTGAAGAATTTGCAAGCTTCCCTATCTCCCCTATCCTCTGAGTAACATCCCCTTGATTATAGTTCTCCTTTCTCTCTCTTATGTGACTATATGGTGTGTTCCTATCCCTATTGAGTTATCCAAGGAAGGTAAATCCTATTGATTTGATGCTTGATAGAACATTGGAGGAACATGGGAGGTTGGCTTCGAGGTAGTTTCAGCAATTGGAGTCGAGTTGTAAACACTCATTTCTATTGTTTCTAATAAAAGAGTTCTCTTTCCTTCCATACTTGTGTGATATTGTTCAATTTACTTGCGTATTTCAATTTGATTCACATATTTTAATTTATCTCTATATTACATGTATAATTTGATTCTATAACTACCTTGTTGAAACATTTTCTTGATCTCCTTTTGCAGATTAGTTCGAGTAGATATCAGGAGTGGATCGAGGGTCAAGAGAAAGGAACAACATCAACCAATAGGATACAAGGTGTGACATCCTTTCTCCTCTATCCTTAGGTAGTTATTTCATTGCAATTCTGGTATGCAAGGGTAGGTTCTATATTTTGTATATGGTTAAGCTCTGTTGTGACATGACCCAAAGTCATAGGGGAAAAATCCTTGTTATAGCAAGATTTGCCTCACCCCATACAACTTTCTTAGAAGGCCTTTTCCATTTCCCTATGCACACTTGAAGTCCCCTTTTGCACTTCCTAGAGACAAAAATCATATTTTTCCACATATATGTGCCCTATCAATTATACAACATGTGTATATGTAGGTTGCACCACTACAACCCGCGTACATCGATTTTGGTGATAAAAAATTAAAAATTGTGTCGGGTTTCCATGTCACGTCATGAGATCCATTATCCTTGACCTTCCATATACTGGAAACGTTCCAACTTGTCCCTTCAGTTCCATTTGAAGGATATAAATGGGCCATATCCAAACCATGGAGAGGGAGAAGAATTCAACTTTTGAGAGCAAAGTTACTCTGGAGAAATTATTCACTTCATATTGATTCTACATCCCTTTTTCCTTTTAAGTCTGAACACATTATTCATCCCCCAAGCTCTTCCCTCTTTGATGGAGAACCTCATTGTCTCTCTTACATGAGCTTTCCTTTGGTTGAGGATTGAAGTGGTGGAGACCCAGTTGGAAGGGATTTAGTTTCTCGGTTTCGAGACGTGCCTCATTCATACACTTTCGTTGATTATATTTTAATAGAAATACTCTTTTCTCATCCAATTAATGTCTTGAAAATATTTGATTTTTTATTCCATGGGAATATTTGTTTTGAATATTGATGGATTATTCTAGCATATGTGCTAACTTAATATATTATCACCATATGCTTGTGTATATTGGTCGTTGAGGTCAAGTTGCAGGTATATATCTTTGAGTTGAGTGCTCAACATTGGTCTTCATCGAACGTCCGGACGAGGTAGGCTCTTTATCTTGTCTTGTTAACATATTTATTTATATATCATACTTGGGACTAGAGTTGATTTCTATAGTCATTTTGTCTGTTGTGGTTTACCTCATGCCATAGAGTGATTTTCCTCATAACAGAATTGGCGACCATATGGGGAATGAATATTATTTTTGGGGTTTTGAGTGTTTTTATCCTTTGATTGCTCTCGGTTTGCTTGATTTTCCTTGTCTTCTAATTGCTTGACAGCCTATTTTCATTTTGAGTCTGAGTTTCTTGGCCTCATCCTTAACTTGGCAGTGTTTTAATAGATATACATGTTTTTTCCCTTGATAGATGCACACGAGTTTTCATTCTATAGGGCACTTATATACATGGTTTTTGCTTAAACAACCACGTACATAATCCTTTTTTTCTTAATTGTTGAGTTTGGTGTTTGTTGGGTGATTTTTGATGGTTGTTGAGCCTTCTTGGGTCTCTGTCATAACTATTAAGTGCATGCAGAGTGATAGGAAACCTTTCTTTGGTTGAATTTTCGGGCATCTTTTATTTCTCATCATATTTTTCATTTTTTTTCCTTGCATCTTGGGTTGGGTGTTTTCTTCTTGATCTCCTACTTGTTTTGTTTATTTTTCTTATAGTAGGGTCTATATATCAAGTTGTGTTTCAGTCCTTGCATTTTCATTTCTTTGTATTGAAAATACAAAATATATATATATATATATATATACGGTTTTCATTTTGGCAGTTGATCTTTTGGGTTCTTATCATTGATATTAATACATGTATGAAAATATTGCATCTTACTTGAAATTGCGGAGTTGAATTGAAAATTTAATTTTGAAAAGCTTATCATTTTTTTAGAATTGAAGTTTAGGACTTAGCTTTATGTCCATATTCATTTATTTTACTTGCTAAGTCATAACATCATCAGTTTCATGACCACATATTTTGAGTAAAAAAAGCCACTAAAAGTAACGCTGATTAATTTAAAATTGATTAGAAATGATTTTATTTTTCAGGGTACACAAACTAGCTTAAGATATAGAGCTTTGGAATAGGATTTTGTGAGTAAACTTCTACACGACTATTAAACTCAACATATGTGTTTGACTAAGGGAGTGGCGAAATCCATTGTATAATTGGTGACATCAGGAGGCTCCACTCACACCGGAGTTAAGCACAAGGTCACGTTAAGTTGGTTGCGGAGATATCCTTCTAGTACTTTCTTAGCATCAGATATATTTCTAGGGATCTATTCATATATGGGGGTCTTGCTAGTACCTTTACCTCTATGAGAGGTGGTGATTTCAATATTTCGAGCTTTGTTACCTTGCCCATATGGTGGACCTGAATTATGATTGTTCACCTGCGCATTGGTTATATCACAGTGGCTTTAGTTGCTTGACATAGGTAGCCACATAAGTTACTTGCAGGGGTTATTCTGCAAGTACCCTAAGTTAGATAAGGGTCAGATAGCACACGACCTTTATGGAGGATTACCTCTTTGGGGGGATCTAATCGACTGCAGTGTTAAGACCATGAGGGACCTTATAACTAATTTTGATACCTCCAATATTTTGAAGGGAGTCTCAGGCCCCTCTTGGGTGAGGCATACCTAATTTAGTGAGGGATGCCCCTTTCTACCACTTTATTCTGTTTGTGTGCATATTGGCATTTTTGTTTGGTTTGGTGTACTCTTTGATTGTTAGTTGGCCTTGGGATTTTTTTTTTATATCTCAATTCTTGAGTCATCGTGGAGCCAGACCCGCTTCCTCACAGGTCTCACCGTTTGTTGAAGTTACCACAACATCTTGAGTCTTTTCCTTCTAAAAGGCATAAAGTTATAAAACATGGTACACACAACTCCACCTACCAGACTTGTGATCATACAAGTATGAGTATTGAATCAGGTCAGAAATACATTGGGATTCCTTCAACTCCCATACCTACCATAGTTAATGGAACTCATTCTGTGCCTTCGACCACTATGGCTATAGTGCCATAGGTTCCAGTCATCACTCCTATCCAACCTATGGTTGTTACTCAAATGATAGTGACAAACCCATTTGGGTCTATTTTTTGTACACCTAGGTACAATACTCAGTCCATTCCTTCGACCTCTAGCCCTTTCTCTTATGGTATGTCAAATATCACATCACAATTTTCATCCTCCATTCCAGTAACTAATACAAATCCCAGTATTGGACGTGGGGGCATGGCTCCTCCACATATTCCACTTTCGTTTGGTGGTGCTCATATTCTGCAAATGACTCCTACGGTTGGAATCCAACCTCCTTTTAACCCTGGTTCCAATCTTAATCTTAATGCTTATGGATGGAGTAATCAACCAGGTAGACAAGATGTTGCTTATCTTTTATCCTTTACACCTACCTCCTCCATATTGATTCTGACCAACACATTTTGCGTGACGAATCCACCTCTGTCCTCCATATTTCCACCTGAGGGAGGTCAGTTTCATACTTTGGGCAACCCCTAAACTGGAGCTACTCCGGCTGCGAGAAATATTTACAACCTTCATTATAAAATTCCTACCGGAATGGTGCCTTACCAACCCCTTATGAATCAGTTTGGAGGGGGGTTTTACAATCCTGGAAAGGGACACAGTGCATACCAAAACCCTGGATGGGTTGTGATTCCCTAGCATCAATATTTCCTGAGAGCTTGGGTCAATATGTTGCAACCCTGACTCCCTTTTCTGACCACGCTTAATTTTCCATAATTGTCAAGATTAATGAATGATCTGGTGCATCATGACCCACCATGGCCCCCCGTCCCCACCAAGCTTCCTTTGGATCTTCTGAAATTTGAAGGCAAGACTAGTGAGGATCCTGGTGATCACGTAACTACTTTTCATCTTTGGTGCTCTTCCAATTTCCTTAATGACGATTCTATTTGTTTACTATTTTTCCAAAACACCTTCACGTGGGTTGCAAAAAAATGGTACATAGATATACCAAGGGGAACGTACGAGAATTTTAATCAAATATTTTTAGTCTTCCTTAACCACTTCCAATTGTCGGGTCGTTATGATGCCGACATAGAACTTCTATCGGCCCTCTGCCAAGAAAAATCCACCCATATCTTGGATCACATCCAAGAGTGGTGTAGATGGAAGAGGTTGATCAAAGCTTACATTCCTCCATAGTTACTATTGGAATGGTTTATTAAATCCCTATTTACTTATATTTTGAAGGATGTTTCTACATCCGGGGTAACATATGAAGAGGAAGCTATTTTTAAATCCCAGCAGTTATATCTCATATATTCTCAATCTAGGATGTTATACAAAATTCTTCCCAATGCACCGAGGTCAAACTATGACCCCAAACAAAATTCGGAGCCTCATTTTGATGGCATTAGAGGCTCCATAAATGTTAAGTCTATAGACTTGGTGACGAACAAGTTGAAAGAGTTGTCTATAAGCCAGTCTATAGGAGGAAAAGATTTGTATGTGTCCTCCACTCCAACTCAATCGGAAAATGTGCATTATGTGCAGTCATCGACCAACCCGAATGATAACTAACAACCAGGAGGTAATAAAAAGGAAGGGAATTGGCAACAATCGTAAGGGTGGGAGGAATAATAATAATAATAAACCCAAGGAAAACGTTAACAATGCTAGATTGAAGAATAATGTTGGTGAGGGAAAGAAAGAGAGGTGGAATGTGAAATTCCCTTGTAAGCTTTGTACAGATGATCACCTTACCCACTTATGCCCAAAACTCAAGGAAGCTATGAGGCTCTTATCTCAATCGCCTGTTGCGCTAATTAATCCTTTTCTGCATAATCAGCAGATGGCCTTGAGCTCCTCCAATGTTGGAAATGAGGAAATTTGGAATAAAAAACCACTGACGCATGAAGGTGACCATCTATATGTAAATATGGTCAAGTGTTAGATTAATGTAGCCACCTGGTCTCATGATTACAGTTCTTCATATTCTATTCTAGGTCTAGAGTCTCCCTCTCCTTAGGAAACGCCTTTGCAGATCGAAAATCTAGAGCCTCTGTCTCATATTCTGAAATGAGTACTCAAACACTCTACCCACAACCCTAATGCTAGAGCTTCCCATAACTACTCTATCGTTGAAGATATGGGTAAAACCCCATGTGTGATGTCATATTTTGAGGTACTCCAGATGTGTCCTTCATAGAGGAATGCCTTGTTATCTGTATTAGGAGCTCTAGACCCATGTGGCTCTAAGGTTATCAAGTTTGACATCACAGATGAGAAGCCTCGCTTGCCTTACCACGTGGCCTTTCAAATCCATGTGGATTACTCAAAGTATACCATCAAATGTATTTTTATTGATGAAGGTGTTGCAATGTGTTTGGTGTCCCTAACCTATTGGAAATCCATTGGCTCTCCAACCCTCTCTCAATATCCAACTATGTTGATCGCATTTGATGGTGGTTTTTCCGTCCCCATGGTATTCTTCCTTCCTTTCTGGTCTAGTTAGGTGGAAACAAAGTGGAGGTGGATGTTGAGGTGGTTGATGTGCCCCTCGACTATAACTTATTACTAGGGCATAACTGGACTTATGCTATTACTATAGTCCTATTGTCTATTTTCCATACTTTATTTTTTCCTCACGAAGGTAAAATTGTGACGATTGATCAGTTGTCCTTTATGCATGCTAGTCCTAATGCATTGGTTGGACCCTTGATCCCTGTGATAGACAATTATCAGATGAATATGGAGGATATTGGTGTCATAATGTATTCCTCCCTTATGGATACCTTTGATTTCGTGGCACCAATTCATCACATTTATTCCATGTCTAGTAAGTCTTCTTCATCAATGAGGTCTATTCCTTTTCTCACTTCGTATTTTAACGATCCTTGGACCCTACCTTCCCCGACCATGTATTTTGAAGGTCAATCACATATTGGAATCGAAATGCCACTATCGATGGCAGAGATATCGTATTAGGTTGTTCTCGACTCTATTGTTGACCCAGATCTTGTCTCCTCGCAAACGGGAGAGGAGGATCTTGTTCTCTGGCTCGTATGGGCCACTTCATCGTCTTTCTCACATGATTTCCTCGATGATACTTTACCTTTAGATAAAGAAATCCTAGAGGCCATGAATGGTTCTAATAGGCCATGGGATTATATGCATCATCTCTCTTACTTCCTCCCAGAGCTTGTTAGGATCGAACAAGATGATTTTAGATCTCCCTTGAGTGAGATAGTAGGTCACGCCATATTTCCACTAGATATGCATGGAATTTATGTCGAAGGAAACATGGCGAGTATCTCTCCCACCATCACAATCGACATCTCTCATATTCCTTGTAAAGTTGAAAATGTATATATTGGTGTCGATTGTTCGCTTGAAGAAATTCAGATCTACACTGAGCTCTTCAAAGAATTATGTGATGTGTTCACTTGGTCATATGAAGATATGTCAGGGATAGACCCTTCTATTGTCGAACATGAGATTAAAACCTACCTGGATGATAAACTTGTTTGGACATGACTTAGAATTGTTAATCCTAAGAAGGCCCCTACTATTAAGGCAGAGGTAGAGAAATTGTTTAATGTTGGTTTTATCTACTTGGTTCCCTTGAATGAATGGTTATACAATCTCATGCCTATGAATAAAAGGAAAGGAACCATCCATGTGTGTATGGATTTTCTAGACCTGAATAAGGCATGTCCTAAAGAAAACTTCCTGAAACCTTTCAATGATCATATTCTCGATGAGTGTGCAGGAAGCAAGGTTTTTTCTTTTATCGACGGATTTGCAGGATACAATCAAATTCAGATCAAACCTGACGATCAACATAAGACAAAATTTATTTGTCCTTGGGGTACTTTCGCATACCGAAAAATTCCTTTCATCCTTAAAAACACTAGAGAAACCTTCCAACGAGCCATGACCTTCACTTTTAGATATCTCAAGAACATAGTCGAAGCTTACCTTGATGATCCGGTTGCTCATTCTCGCAAGATAGTGTATCACTCTATCCACCTTCAGCTAGTTTTTGAGAGATGTCAGTATTATCTCATCCATTTAAGTGCTCACAAGTGCATATTCTGTGTTAGGTTGGGTCTTATTTTAGGATTGTTAGATTCTGAAACTGGGATCATGGTGGATCCTTTGAAGGTTGAGGCAATACATTAATTGCCTCCCCCGCACAACATTCGTCAACTTCAAGGTTTACATGGGAAAGCTAACTTCTTACATCGGTTTATAGTAAAATATGCCAATATTACTGAGGGTTTAATGCATCTCTTGAACAAGGACACTCCATTTATATGGGATGAGCGAGCCCAGAAATCCTACGATGCTCTTTAGAAAGCCTTGGTATCAACGCCTTTGTTGAAGCCTCCAGATTACAACAGATATTAATTTCTTTGTATTGCCACATTTGAAGGAATGGTTGGTATGGTTTTAGTTTAGGGGTATGATGATCTCCATGAGAATGTCATTTACTACCTTAGTCGAAACTTACTCATCCCTGAACTCAAATACTCTCATGTTGAGAAGCTAACCTTGGTTTCCGTACACATGGTCCAAAGATTACAGAGCTATATATTTCTTTGCAAAACTACCATAGTTTTTTATGTTAACCCATTTCAATACGTCCTTACTAGGCATATCAAAGGGTGGAAATACAATAAATGGATTGTCATTTTGCAGGAGTTTGACCTCGATTTTTCTTCAGAGAAATCTAATAAATCGCCAGTTTTTGTTGAGTTAATATCAAACTTCCCTCGACTAGATGAGGATGCCATTAATGTTGATTCCTTCATGGATCAACATATTTTCCTTATCTCGTCGTCAGACCTCTGGTATGGAGACATTTTGATCTACCTTCAAACCTTGAATTTCTCTCAGCATATTTCGAGAGACAATCGATGACGTATACAGTATCAAGATAAAAACTACCTTATCACCAATGACACTTGGTATCATCATGGGATAGATAATACCTTGTGTCACTTCTTGAATCATGAAGAGGTTGAGTCCATTCTTAATTATTGTCACAGTGGGGCTTGTGGTGGTCATTTATCTAGGCTTGTGACAACCCAGAAAATATTGTGAGTTGGTTATTTTTGGCCATCTATTTTTAAAGATTGTTTTGAAGTGGTCAAGAAGTGTCACCCCTAATAGGTGTTCACTTGGAATATCCACTCACATCCAACGCCTCTTCACCCTGTCATGACCGTTGGTCCCTTCACCAAGTGGGGGGTGGATTTTGTGGATTGCAACCCAGCTTTGGCTGGGGGGCATTATCATATTATCGTGGTAGTAGACTACTTTAATAAGTGGGAAGAGGTCATGCCTACTATTAAATATCATGGTAATACTACAACATTTTTTTGTGTTCAATCAAATTATAGCCCAGCTTCGAATCCCGAGTGAGATTGTCACTGATCATGGAAGTCACTTTCATAACTAAATGATGAAAGAGTTAGCATCAAAACTGGGGTTTAAACATGGTCAATCTTCCCCTTACTATCCCTGGGAAAATGGACAAGTATAGGCTGTGAATGAGTCCCTCAAGATCATTTTGAAAAAAAATTCAGCCAGAGAAACTTTGACTGGCATTTTGGACATACCGAACCTCGGTTAAGAATTCCACCAGTTTTTCTCCTTTTCAGTTAGTACATGGTGTGGACTCAATCCTCCCTATTAAATGTGAAATCCCTTCTCTTAGACTGGAAGTTAAGATCCTACCTAGCACTTTCGATCTTGAAGAATGCCTCATGCACCTAGAGAGCCTAGATGAGCAGCGTCGAGATGCCTCTACAGATATCAAAGCGAATAAATGGTGTGTCAAGGTCCAGTATGATAATTTTTTCTATCCTTGGTAGTACGTCGAGGGTGACCTGGTCCTCTTGTATGACCAAGCCAAAGAACCACTGGGGGCAAGACATTTCAACCCCATGTGGCATCATCCTTATATCATGGAATGGGTATTAGAAAAAGGAGCCTACGAATAGAATATTATGAAGGGAATATGTTGGTTGAGCCTAGAAATGGGATCTACTTGAAAAGATATTACGCTTGAGCCCCAATCTTGGACTTAACTCTCTATACACTAGTGTATCTTAGTGTATATATGTTCTCCTTTGTGTCATCGGCTTGCTTATTGAGTTTTCCCTTGGTTGGAAGATGTCAATAGAGCCTTCAATTTACCTAGGATTCATAGACCATGACAGTCGCCATACACGGAACTTGTCTTCTGCCGCTTGGGTTGTTTACTCACCCGAGGGTCAACTAGTGTCTTCATGTGGCGTTTGTTTAGGGCCATCAACGAATAATGTAGTTGAATATAACGTCATTATAGAGATTTTACGCGATGCCATTTTACATGATGTTCAATCTTTAGAAGTTCTCCTAGACTCTTAGTTAGTAGTATGTCAGTTGAACGATAATTATTGTGTGTGAGACCCTACTCTACTCCTACAATTCCTAAGGGTACAACTTTTGGAATGACATTTTTTTTCTTATTACTTATAATCACATACCTAGAAGTTCTAATTATGTATCTGATGCATATGTTCATTATGTTTTGGATTGGAATTTGTCACATAACTAACGTAAATAAAACACATCCATCAATGTGCACATTGTATATATAAGTAAAGTCGAAAACCAATGTTTTTTATATTTCATCTCTCCAAAAATATGGTGTAATAGTACAAAATTGGGGCTCACACCCTCAAAATACATATATGGCCAGTGGATACAATGACCATGGCATCTATGCCTGTGGCACCGGATGTGTATCATGGTAACATATGATGGCATTTGTGAGACACTGGAAGAGTTGCACCCATGCACTGGGCACACCCACCACCTATCGTTGCATAGCCTCCGATAGATGTTCTACCTGAACCATAGGAATTATCTATTTCAAACGAGATAGGTTCCCCTACACATTTTGAAGAACTCTATCTGCATATCCTCATGTTGGATCATCTCCTCGATTCCTCTGACGATGTCATGGTAATCCATCTAGTCGTCACGAACCCACATCTGCACAACAATGTAATTGTCAATACTAGACACCATCCAAAAATATTTGTCATTTTTATTCTCTTTTAAAAAACACAAAAAAATGAAATATATTAAAATTTCCATACCTATATCACCATAGGCAGAACCTGGTGCAATGGAATGTTTGGATATCCTCTGTAGTTGATCCCTGCATAAGTGTAGTCATATAGGGTTATCACCTGTCAAAGCCACCAGAAGAAGAACTCATCACTGTAGGGGATTGGTACCCTACCACCTCCCAACCACCTCATCACCTCGGTCCACCGTGACATGGATGGATCACACGGTCTATGTGGAACAATCTCAACTATAGGGCTCAATCTTGGAACTCGCTCAAAGAAAAAACTACACAAGATAGATGTGAACCTGAAGTTCCTCTTCCTACATTGTTTGGAGTCTGTCAATTGGCTCTTCATGTTAGCCAATAGTGAGGTGCACCAATCATACACTATGGGTTATAAACACTCCATGGAGTATAACATCAGTGGCCTTGATTCCTGGTGCAATGAGGCTGACCCCATGATCTATGTAAGCATGAGAATGATGATCTTTAAATGAAGGTTGTTGATCGCCCTAATTGGGAGTTGTCTCCCTACCTTTTTTGTGCATACAACACAATGAGTGGTGATGTAGTACTCTATGTTCATGTCACTCCCAGCTCCCTGAGGTTTGAGGTTCACCACCTCACCCTGACATAACAATCCTGTAAGGAAATAGATATCATCGACTTTAATTATCAATGGTTTCCCATCGAGGTTGAATCCCTTTGTATCCAAATCCCAAAAGTTCACCAGCATTTGGAGTAGCCTCACTTGAGCCCTCATCCCTTTGAGATCCAAAAATTTGTAAATCGCACATCTTTTTAGTGCTAATTGGGCCCCTGGACCTATTTCCACTACAACATCAACTTCCTCATGCTCTCTTTCTCTCCATTCAAGTACCATCCTGTGAGAATAAACCCAATTTGAGTGAAACCTTTTTTTAAAATCCAATTTGTGTACTTGTACGCAGGTTGTTGTGGTAACAATCATGTGTAGGGCTACATATACATGGGTAGTCTTTTCCTTTCCCGCGTACATTCTTCCATATACGTGAACCGATGAACTACAACTCGCATACACCCTAATTCCTAAATTTCACCTTAAAAAACTCAATAAATTGGAACTAATTTAAAATTCTAAACCACTAGAAATGAAGAGGAGGGAAAGAGTACTTACTTGGTCCAAACACTTGTCAATTCCATCATTCATATCTCCCACAATCGACACTTGAAGGTCGTGGGAAATTTGATCCAAAATGCACTATTTGGGTAAAACTGTGAAATGGTATGGTAAAATTGGTTATTTTTACTATTTATAGAAAAAAATTACCCACTTTACATAGTTTTTGCTAATATTTTGGCCTAGTGAACTAATAGTGTAGTGGAAGGAGTCAATTCTGGTGGTTTTGTCTAGGGATTTTTGTGGTTTCTAGCACCATTTTCGCATGTTCGTGACTTTGGAAGGTATATTGTATTTGACCATCATATAGGATAGGTTATCACTCCATTTTGCATTTTTGCATTATCCTATGACTACAATATGTATGCCTTAGGTACAAGCCCATTTATTAGCGACACAGAACCTCATTACTACTACTAGAAGTCTCATTATCAAATGGTAGAGGCTTACCAAACATGGGTTCCCTAGTTAGAACCTTTGTGTCATCTAGTGCCCATGTAGATATTATTCCATAAATACCGGGAGTCCATTATAGTTACAAGATGACTTTACATTCGAGCCTCATATTCCTACTCATAAGCATGCTGACCTATACCTATGAGACTCCCATCGAGTCTTCTTTAAGATCTTTTCTTACTCTTTCAAAGAGTGAAAATATTGATGAGTGAACTTTTCCCTTTCACACTCATTAATTGGATATGAAAGGACATCTACCTGGTGTAAGTTTAACCCTTTTTTGGACCAAGTAGACTAATTTTGAAAAAAAAAACACTCTAGTCACTGGTGACTAGAAGAGCTCTCTTGGGTATTGTTTTATGCTTTTTCAGGCCTAGGGGACTAAATTCATGAAAAAGGAAATTCTTTGGATTTAATTTGTAATTTCATATCATTCTCTCTCTTGCAGTATTGATCCTATTGTTGGTTCCCACTTTTGCGTTATAATCATATTACCTCATCAGTTTGCATCATCAGCCAAGAAAAGCCTTATTTATATCCTTTGCAGCTTGACAACCTGCACCCTAAGAGGAAACATCCCCCCTAGTGTCCATGTCCTGCATGCACCTCCTTGCATTGAGCATAGGTATGTTCCACTATTGGAACTAGTTGCTTACTCGCGACACTATTTTCCTCCTCTGTATCATATCATTCATTTGTCTATGAAAAAATAAAAAAATACGGGAGGGAAAATAATATTATCTCATATTGGAAGAAGTTGTGTTTCCTTTGAACAGAGCACAAATGTTCGAGTCCACTTGTCATCCAAAGTTTTGGTTTAGCACGACCTTAGGAATCTGAGCTCGTTACCTAGAGTTTACTCCTCTAACTGGTTACTCTTCCAGTCTCTATGGAGAGTTTAATTGATGTCTCATACATCACAAAGTTTCATTATTGAGTCTATGTTGTCGAAGTACTCCATGTGTCTCATGCTCTTGTTTGAAGGATGTCTATAATATTGTGTTGGCAATTTCTCATAACTCTTGACTTTTCATGTCGGTCATACCCTCAGTGTGTCTTAGAATTACATGAAGTTGTAGTCCTATCGTGATCTAGATTATTTTCGGCACGAAATGAGAGAGGAGATATAATCAATCAATATACAAAGATATCTCAGATATCCAATAATATAACAAAAATGTATTAGAGATGAAACCATAAACACAGAGATACAGTAATACACAATTTTCTATTAATGAGAGAAAATGTACAAAGACTGTAAAAATACAAAGTGAAAGACTCACTAGAATGGTGGCAGATTATCTATGAGAAGAGATGTGTCTGCTACTCGCATTCATGAGAATATGATTTTACAATGAGGCTCCAAAGGCCTTTTTATCATAAATAAAATCCAAAACCCTAACCCTGAAAGATGAAAATCCAATAGTTTTTTGGACCGTTTTGGGTAGTTTGGTGTATCAACTTCTCGAGGGCATAACTTTGGCATATGATCTCCATTTGGGGCACACGATAGATCATTGGAAAGGTATCATTGAGAATATTCATTTTTGGAACTCAATCAAAGCCTCTGGCTATCATAGATCCCAAAAAACCTTCATTTAGGCCCTCAAAATGGCCTCGGAAGTTAAAAACTACTAAAAATAGTAAATTACCAAAATTGTCAGAAAACTGTTTTGAGACAGTTGGAAAGGGGGGGTGGCCACTGATATCCACCTAGATCATATCATGAAAATTGGTCCAAATTTCCTTATAGGTAGGTAACCTTAAACCCAATAGTCGATATCTCCTTATTGGTCGTTGACTGGGGGGTTTCCCTTGTGTTTGGCGGAAAGAAATCTATTCACACATTGGGATTTGTGCAGTGTCTTGGATGCCATTATCCTTATTGGTTCTTTCCTCACCTTTGTTGGAACATTTCCTTATTGGATTTTATTTAGAGGTTCCTTTTCGTGCATTGCTTACATTTGGTGCATGCAAAAGATGCATAGGATTGTTGGTTCATGAACATGTTCTTCGTCTAAGTTCCTCCAAATCATGAAGCTATTTATTTTTACCTCATGTTGAATGATGAGAGATGCCTAAAGTCTCTCCTTCCAATGGGTCTCCTTCCATCGACTTCAACTCATCTATTCTATAAACGAGGCCTATATTCCTATGAGTACCTAGAGGCTTGTAGTCATCAATGGCAAGTTCTCTCATCATCGACAGTTGGGAATACATTAATGTCTCCTGATCAATGGATTATTCAATTGTTAAACCTCAACACCTTTATTCACACTTGTAAGAATGTACTCGGTGCCTTGATACCTACTTTCATCATTGGTAGGTTGTCTCGTATTTGTTAACGGTATACCTTAATGACCGGTAAACAAACAAAATCTCATTGTGTTCGACCTCAACTCCTTTATTCACATGATGTAGACTTGCACCTTTGGCAGATCATGTATAAGACTTGAAGACATCAATTCGTAGTCGCAGCTTTCCTGAGCTATTGTTATCATTCATTGGATTTGTTGTTACCTATGTATCTACCTTTGTATTTCTTATTCATGGCCATGAATAACTGTTTGTTATTTTTCCACATGGATCTGTAGTGTAATTCAAATTGGAATCTATGTGTACAAATTCATTATGAATTGTAATATTCTTATGACCAACTAGTTCATCCAGCTGGGTCTCCATTTTTCCACTTCTGGGAATTATAATGTATTTCGTCCATCATAGATACTCCTCTCACCTTACACATTAGGGGGTATTTGTTATAGCATGATTTTCCTCACCCCATGGAACTTTCTCAGAAGGCCTTTTCCATTTCCCTATGTAGACCTGAAGTCCCCTTTTTCACTTCCTAGAGCTAAAAATCATAAATTTCCACATATGTGTGCCTTATTAGTTATACAACATGCGCATACGCAAGTTGCACCACTACAACCCGAGTATATCGAGTTTGGTGATTAAACATTAAAAATTGTGTTGAGTTTCCATGTCATGTCACGATATCCATGATCCTTGACCTTCCATATATTAGAAACGTTATGAATCGGCCCTTCAGTTCCATTTGAAGGCTATAAATGGGCCATATCCAAACCATGGAGAGGGAGAAGAATTCAACTTTTGAGAGAAAAGTTACTCTAGAGAAATCATTCACTTCATATCCAGTCTGCATCCCTTTGTTTTTTTAAATATGAAAAAATTGTGCAGCCCACAAGCTCTTCCCTCTTTGATGGACAACCTCATTGTCTCTCTCATATGAGCTTGCCTTTAGTGGAGGATTGAAGTGGTGGAGGCCCAATTGGAAGGGACTTAATTTATCGGTTTCGAGACATGTTGACACGAAATTTTGTCATTCATACACTTCTTTTGATTATATTTTAATAGAAATACTCTTTTCTTGTCCAATTAATGTCTTGCAAATATTTGAATTGTTATTAAATGGGTATATTTGTTTTGAATATTGATGGATTATGCTATTATATGTTCTAACTTTATATATTGTTACCATATGATTGTGTATCTTGGTTGTTGAGGACAAGTTGCAGGTATATAGCTTTGAGTCAAGTGCTCAACGGTGGTCTTCATCGAAAGTCCAGACGAGGTAGGATCTTTATCTTGTCTTGTTAACATCTTTATTTATATAGCATACTTGATTCTAGAGTTGATTTTTGTAGTCATTCCATCTATTGTGGTTTACCCCATGCCATAGAGTGATTTTCCTTGTAATAATCCCATAACAATTAGTCAGTCGAGTAGTCGACATGCATGTTGGTCGGATGATTGACTAACAGTCGAAGATATTCGAGTGATGGATCAACCATCCCATCAATCAGCTATGAGTTATATGCATAGGCGGTTTGTTCAAGCATCCTTTTCGAGCTGACTGAATAGTGTGGATTTGACAGAGTCAACTCTAACAACCAACAGTTACATGTGGACAATATCTTCTCGATTCTATGGAAGTTGGTTAGATCTAGAGGCTACAAATAGTAGACCCCTTGGATCATTATCATCAATCAATTGAATTGATTTCATATCGAGATATCAAGATCCAATAAGCACTATGATGTTCCAATCGCAGTGCACTTTGCTTAAGTTTTGTACTGGTGTCTTTAAACACCACCTTTTGTCCTTGAAATTTTATTCCCTCTTCAATTATCTGCAAAATTGTCTATCTATTTCATTACAAGTTCCACCCCTTTCCCCAACATGGTATCAAAGTTGATGATTTAAAACCTTGTCTGTTATCTACAAACCTTGTTGAGTTGGATATGTTGTGTGATTGACTCTCGGTCGGTGGTTTTCTAATTGGAACCTTGAAACATATATTTATGTCTAGATATTGAAGATGGATTCTAATATTGATCATGTTGTTTTGAACGGATCAAATTATGCAGTATCAGCACCAGATAGGGAAACCCTATTGAAAAGAAAAGGAATGTGGTAATATACAAAGATTGAAATTCTAGATCCTATAGGTGATCACACAACATTTAATGTTGATGGAAAGAAGAATGAGGCTATGGGTATCATCACAATCTATATATCACGAGATATTTGGTTTCACCTCAGTGGAATCGACTACCCTCATCAAGTTTGAAGGAAGTTGAAGTTGTTGATACTGAGAGGGGGGTGAATTAGTATCAAGTAAAATTTAAAAACTTTTTCAAATTATACTTAAACCATTCAATTATATCCAATGATCAATGAACAATATTATAAGAGTTACACCAATACACCATGCACAATATATGAGAAATAATCAATAGTTATTGTTCAAGGGAAGTAATTACTTCCAAAGGTAGCTACAGCTTCCAAATATAAAGGGAGGGATAAAAATCCAAGAGGAATATACAATCCTCCAATATCAATATAGGGTTGACCTCTCCATCCTTTCCCCTTCCTTCCACCCAAGAATATATGAGAGATAATAAAACTTTACATTAAATCATCACCATCAACCAACCATCACATAGAACCTGATAATGCTTCTTGAGACTTCTTCAAATTATGCAATTATTCAATTCTTGGAATACTCTGATCCTATAGATAATATTACTCAATGTATTCTCTGAAACTCCTCCAAGTTTCACTCCTTGAATCCTCCCCAAAAAGAAGTTATAGAGATAATGGTAGACCTTATTCAATTCTTGTTTATTTAGGAGAGCGAACTTTTATAGAATGCCTCACACTCAATATTTAAGACCGGAATATGAAACTACCACACATGAAACTACAACCCGTACTCTATCCAATTAAATTTGTCTCACCTCATTTTTATTCTCTATGAAGAAGTTATGACTGTTTTACCTAGAACACATGTTTATGACTAGTTTCAGGACTAGTCAAAAAACCCTATCTTCCATAGAGTGTATCTCCGCAATTATAGAAAATAAAGAGATGAAATTTTTACCACAGGTAACTAGATATTTATTCGCAATACCATATCAATTTCACCATCTGAATCATTCTATAAAAAAATTTATAGTGAAAATGGTAAGATGACCTGTAAATAACATATCTTAGAACACATCACCAAAAGACTTCATCCTCCCTTGAAATCCGACCTTCTTTACTTCAGATTTCCTCTGAAATTTGACTTGTGTTTGTAAAATGAATGTATAATGATATGTATTTATACCCTTTATGTCACTTCCTTTTAATATTAGGGCTGACCTGACACTTTCTTATTTTGTAATTATTTTCTTTAATTATCTTTAAGGTCGACCTGTACTTCCTTCTTCAATTCACTTTGCCATCTTCAAAAATTCATTTCTCCTCAACCATGAGGATCCAAGTGACATGCCACCTACCACAAAAAACAAAATGATGCATATTATCCATCCATGGGTGTTTTGTCTGCATGTGCATTGTCCTTCATGTCCAAAAACCTTCATCAATATTGCGGTACAAAACTGATGCAAACCCCCCTTCTCTCCTAAGGGTTGCACAACCTCCCGGTCTAGGATCGATCAAGAAACTGAGTCTGGTAGACTCTTTGGGTCTATGCTAGACCCAAAACCCACTTACACTGGTCCTTTTTCCAAATACGCAGGTCATATGAGACCCACAGGCCCTCTCTTGAGCATTGTTCAAACCTCAATGCCAAATGGACGCTAGCTCTCCTCTAGCTAAGCCCTTTCCTTCATGTGACCATGACTGTGACCATTCTCCTGATCAAAAGGTGTGTCGCAACTTCACATATTGGGTTTTCACATGTGAGTCACTTCGACTATCCCGACCTTCGAAACCCCGAAATATCGATATTTTGGAGTGCCAAATCAATGATCCACAATCCCCGCAATCCAAGAGTCCTGATCTCCTTCTCACCTATCGGGACTTCATGTTTTTTGAAGTTGGAGGAACACTCACCTCCCTTCTCTTGATATTTGAACTCCTGATATCTCCTTGGGAAAATAACGGTCCATATTTCTCCTTGATCTGATGGCTCAGATCAAATCGTGAACTCAGATTTCGCGAGTTCCCAGAACTCCTACTATCGATTCTCTGAGTTGTGAACTCCCGACAAGACCAAATCTATAGTTAATATCCCTCCTTCGATCGATGACTGTGATCAAATCATGATTTTGTGATTCATGAGTTCTTATGACTCTGAATCTGACTTCTTTGAGTCATGAGTCAGTGAAATGTTTATCTTTCACCACATGTCCCCCTTGATGGACAGTTCTGATGATTTCATAATTTTGCAACCCCGCTCCTCCTGTGTACTTTCAAAGCTTATTGTTAGTGCACTTTACCTTGATCGAGTGATTACGATTCCTTTGTGCTCAGACCGAACAACTAAGATATTTCCTCCTCTACGCTTGATCCTCGTTGTCTGGACGCTATTCAAACAGTCCAAATCTTTCCCCTTGAGCTTACATTTTCTTTAGACTTAGAATATTTTTGAAGGATTCAAAGGCTTAGACCTTCATCCTTCCTGTGAGTCTGTTTCTTAGATCTCGTTAACACTTATGACAAGTGTTATTCTTCCTCATCTTGGTCTTTTGAAGACTTTGATTTCCCGCGCACTCCTTGCATTTTTGGGATTTTGATAACTTAGATCTGAAGGATTTCTCAAAGAGAAACTCCTCTCACCCTCCTGTCGTTCTCCTTTCCTAGTTCTTCAACTTCTGCAAATTCCCTTCGACACTTAGCCGAATATTGGATCGGTGCACTCCTTGCACCAGATCTTTACGCAAGGTTCAAATTCTTTCCGACAACTTTTCATGCCTTGCACCGGTCTCTTTTCACTCCTTGCAAAGGGAAAGTTTGTGTTATCTCTTCTGAGCTTCGAAACTGAAATAGATTCTACCAATGCACTCCTTGTGTTCTGTGTGCACACCTTGCACCACTTGACAGAAGAGAAACAATTGAAGCTTATCCTAACATTCACAGTTCCATCTATTCTTAACGAAATTCATTCATTCGTTCCTGAAAACAAAACAACAGAGAATCGCTAAACAATGTCCACACCATACATTGGGTCAATTTTCCTTTGTTATATTCATATGTGAAAATGCTTACAACTGTAAATGTACAAAAACAAAAAACTGAAAACTCATAAATCTCCTACTAACTTGCAGTTATCTAACTTGCATCTATCGACCCTGCATCCAGCCTCATTTGGGCGTAAAAAACCTCTATTTATCTCAAAGGGCTCTTAGGGTTTCCCCTGGATACTTGTCTACATCACTACCTATCCTACGTCTATTTTAGTGCAGTTGCATTCTAGAGACAGAGTGGAAACTCCCACTTTTTCACTCGTGATTTCTCAAGCGTGCCTCAAAATATTATTCCGGTGTTGAGTTAAGGCGCACTTCAAAAAATGTCTTCTGCAACTGCCAGCGTTGATCTCCCATACAGATTCCCAGACGTTGATGGGTCTTGCTCTGCTTGCTTGACAGCGATGCTCCTGCATCATACTCCCCTTGAACAAATTCATGGACTCATGTCCATGAGCTCCTGCACCGAATTTCCATGCTTCTGTATGGCAGCTTCATTTTCCCAACTGGAATATTCTATTGGGTTTCCCTTCCACTTGACCAGATATTCAAAATAGGTCTTCCTCCTGGTATTTTTTTCAATCCTCTCATCAACAATCTTCGCCATCTGTGGTTTTTCTGCTATAGGCATTTGTTTCTCCCACTAGACCTTCTCTCTATATTTTGATCCCTCTGTGTCATATTTACTGTAAGGATACAGGTCTGAAACATTTAATATGGGTGATATGTGCACATCATCCGACAGCTCAATATCATAGGTGTTTGCATCAAACTTCCTCAAGATTTTACATGGCCCTATCTTCTTCATTTTTAACTTTTTATATGTTCCTCTAGGGAACCTTTCTTTCCTGATATGTGCCAGAACCTAATCTCCTAATTCAAACTGAATTTCTCTGTGATGTTGATCAACTATGTGTTTGTATTCCTGGTTAGAACTCTACAACTGTCCTTTGATATGGGTATGGAGCCTCTCCATTTCTGCAGTAAAATATTCTACTCCAGCACTCCTAATCTCACTCTGTTCCAAGTATCTCAACTCAGATACTCCCCTTGGTTGCATTCCATACAATATTTGGAATGGTCTCTTTCCAGTCCTCCTGTTTGGTGATTCATTGTATGCAAAATTCTGCTTGTGGCAGAATCTGATCCCATTGATTATGGTGTTCAGTAACCAGACTCCTCAACAAGTTTCCCAAACTTATGTTTACCACCTCAGTCTATCCATCTGTTTGAGGGTGATAGTCTGAGCTAAAGGACAAGTCTTTCCCCAACTTCTTCCACAATTGTCTCCAAAAGTGACCAACAAATTTTGTGTCTCTGTCCGAGACAATGCTTCTGGGTAGGCCATGAAGTCTTACAACTTCCCTAAAGAACATATTTGCAAGATGTGTTGCATCACTGGTCTTCTAGCATGGGATAAACTGTTCCATATTTGAAAATATATCCACCACCACAAATATGGAATCAATTCCTCTTTATGTTCTTGGAAGTCCCAACACAAAATCCATGTTTATTGCATCCCAAGGCCTCTCTGGTATTGGAAATGGTTGATACAATCCAGTGTTCTGTCTTTTCCCTTTTGCATGTTGGCAGATTCTACATTTGTTCACAAAATTTATCACTTATGTTCTCATACCTAGCCAATAGTATGAACTACTCAATTGTGCAAACATTTTATCATGGCCAAAATGTCCAGCCAATCCTCCACCGTGATTTTCCTTCAAAAGGTTATCCCTCATCCATCATTTTGGTATGCATAACTGATTTCCCTTGAACAACAATCACTCTTGAATCATGTAATCTTTCCACTGTCTTCTATCTCTCAGCACAGGATTTTCACATGCTTCATATGCTTCATTGAAATCTGTATCATCACAATATATGTCCTTAAGGTGTTCAAACCCCAAGGTATTCACCTGGAATTCCCATAGAATCAAGCATCTCCTGATTAATGCATCAACAACTTTGTTAGCATTCCCAACAATATGTTTTATGACAAAAGTAAAATTCTGCATAAACTCAACCCATTTTGCATGCCTCTGATTCAATTTTTCTTGTCTGATTATGAATTGTAAAGCCTGGTTATCGCTATACAAGACAAATTCTTATGGGACAAGGTAATGTATCCACTTCTTCAAGGATTGAATTATGGCATAAAACTCCTTATCACACGTGGATTATTTTCTCTTGGTCTCATTTAATTTCTCATTGAAATAGGTGACAATTCTATTATCCTGGCTCAAAACTGCTCCAATTGCAACTCCACTTGCATCACATCTCACCTGAAATGTCTTTTCAAAATTCAACAAGACCAGAATTAGTCGTTCTATTATTTTCTCCTTCAATATATTGAATCTCCTCTCGGCCTCCTATGTCCATTTAAAATACTCGTGCTTCCTCTTCATTGTATCCATTATTGGCTCACAAATTCCACTAAAGTCTCTGATGAACTTCCTATAGAATCTCGCTAATCCATGGAATCTTCTTACTTCAAACATGCTCCTTGGTGATGGCCATTCTTTGATTGCTTTCACCTTCTCAGGATCCATCTTCAGTTCATTTGAAGAGATCACAAAACCCAAGTAAATAAGTTATGTCTTCATAAAAGAGGAATTCTTCAAATTTATCAACAACTTCTCATGTTGTAGTCTCCTCATCACTAATGTTAGGTGCCTCAAATGATCCTCTTTAGTCCTGCTAAAGATCAATATATCATCGAGATACACAACCACAAACTTTCCAATGAAATCTTTCAGTATTTCATTCATCAACCTCATAAAAGTACTCGGAGCGTTTGTTAATCCAAATGGCATAACAAGCCACTCATACAACCCTTCATTTGTATTAAAGGTTTTCTTCCACTCATCACCTTCCCTCATTCTAATCTAGTGATATCCACTTTTCAAATCTAACTTAGAAAATAAATTTTCTCCACTTAAATAGTCCATTAAATTATTCATTCTTGGTAAAGGGAATCTATACCTAATGGTGATCTTGTTAATGGCTCTTTAGTCTATACACATTCTCCATCCTCCATCCTTATTTGGACTCAACACAGTTGGTACTACACATGGACTCAAACTCTCTCTGACCAAACCCTTGTCTAACAATTCCTAGACTTGGTTCTTCACTTCCTCATTCTCTCGAGGTGTCAATCTGTATGTTTCCCTATTTGGCAGACTTGATCTTGGTATCAGGTCAATATGATGGCCGAAACTTCTGATGGGTGGCAATGAGTTAGGCATCTCATCCACCACCATGTCATCAAAATTATCCAACAATTCCTGAACTTCTTCAAGCAAAACATCCATTGAATTACTTGTAAGTATAGCATTGTGTTTCCTCACCACAATGAACTGCATCTCCTGTTCTTCCTTGAATTCTTTCAATAGTTCCTTCCCACTCATTAGAAGTGTTCTTGTGTTGGCTTCCTCTTTCAATTTCTTCTCCTCTATTGGCAGCAACATGTGTGTTCTACCATTCTTTTCCAAGGTGTATGTATTCTTCCTCCCATCATGAATGACATTCCTGTCAAACTTCCATGGTCTTCCCAACAAAATATGGCATACATCCATCGGAATTACATCACACATAATTTCATCTCTATATCCTCGTATCTTAAATTCAACCAAGCATTGTTTAGTAACCATTACCTGGTGTCCTTTTTGCAACCATGAGACTTTGTATGGCTTCGGATGTGAAGTTGTCTCCAGCTCCAATTTCTCCACCATCTCTGTGGATATTGAGTTGTCAGTGCTCCCACTATCAATTATCATCTTGCATACTCTGTTTTTAGTCTTACAAGTTGTCCTAAAGAGACTATTCCTCTGCACTGGCCTTTAAACTTCTGCCTCTGGTTTTAAGAGAACTTTCCTCAACATCAAGGATCTCCCATCCTCAGCTCCTTCTGCTTCAACATATCTTCTCTATGATTCTGAAATGTGAGCTTCACCTCCTCCTTATTTCTTTTTCTTAGGGAATTCCTAGGACATGTTCCTTGTCTTTCCACGCATAGCATCTTACGTCTCATCCTCCTCTTCTTCTAGAAGAACTTCTTCCAACACCCTGTCTTCCTTGGTAATTTTCTCCTCTTTCAGAGTGACTATGTGGTTATTCATCCTTGTCCTTAGACTTATGTGCCTTGTCATGGGTAACTCCCTTACCTTTGGTTGGGACTGGGCAGTTACCTCTTCCTCGCTAGATTTTTTTTCTGGCCAACTTCTCCTCTGCCTTCACTACAAAATGATAAGCATCCTCCACTATTCTCACTGACATCATGCTAAGCTCATCCTAGATTTCATATCTCAGGCCATTTACATATCTAGCTACTTTTTCTTCATCTCTCTCTCTTTGTTCATTTTTTATGTTCATCCTATAGAACTCCTTTGTGTACTCCTTAACTGTCATCCCTTTCTGTCTCAAGTTCTACGTTTTCCTGAACATATTAATCTGATAATCCTTGGGCATGAACTTATCCTTCAACTTGGATACCATTCTATCCCAACTCTTTATCTTTTGTTTTCCTTTCCTCCTTTTATCCTGGAGTTCATCCCACCACAGTTCTACATGTCCTTTGAGCTAGGTGACAACTTGTTTCACCTTCCTCTCTTCATAGACATCTTCATAGTGGAAATATTTGTCCATGGATCTTATCCAATCCAACAGTTATTCAACATCTAAATTGCCTTCATACATTGGGACCTCTATCTTGGCTATGCCTCCCAATCTAACAACTACTCTCTGCAAGCGTTCTTTGGCAACATCCTCTCATGCAACTTCTTTTACTTCTACTGCTTCACTCTCTACATCGTTGATATCTCTAGTATCAGGTGCTTGGATCTATGCTGCCTCCATCACTTCTAATCTTGCACAAAGTTCTCACATATCACTTTCTATAGCTCGATTGGCTAAAGGTGCTTCCGCTCGACTCCTTGGTGGCATTACATTGATTGTCTGTCACACACAGAGTACAACTTCGAGTTCTTTTGTCTCCTCTCCATTGCATGCTATCTGCAAGAAAAACTTCATCTCTGATACCACTTGATGCAAACCCCCCTTCTCTCCTAAGGGCTGCGCGACCTCTCGGTCTAGGATCGATGAAGAAACTGAGTCTGATAGACTCTTTGGGTCTACGCTAGAACCCAAACCCACTTACACAAGTCATTTTTCCAAAGATGTAGGTCGTATGAGACCCGCGGGCCCTCTCCTAAGCGTTCTTCAAACCTCAACGCCAAATGGGAACTATCTCTCCTCTGGCTAAGCCCTTTCCTTCATGTGAACACTTACCTGATCAAACGGTGTGTCGTAAATTCTCTTATTGGGTCTTCACATGTGAGTCACTCTGACTCTCCCAACCTCTGAAACCCTGAAATACTGATATTTCGGAGCGCCAAATCAACAGTCCACAATCCCCGTGA
The DNA here is from genome assembly GCA_009831015.1 of Picea engelmannii. Lineage (NCBI taxonomy): Eukaryota > Viridiplantae > Streptophyta > Pinopsida > Pinales > Pinaceae > Picea > Picea engelmannii. Next base: position 256,742 of record ML780122.1, on the reverse strand, counting down.
TCCAATGGTCCTGATCTCCTTATCGCCTAAAAGGACTTCTCGTTTCGCAAAGTTGGAGGACCACTCACCTCCCTTCTCCCGATATCCGAACTCCTGATATCTCCTTGGGAAACTAACGGTCCAGATTTCTTCTTGATCCGATGGCTCAGATCAAATCGCAAGATCATATTTTTCGAGTTCCCATAACTCCTACTTCCAATTCTTTGAGTTGCAAACTCTCGACGAGACCATATCTACGGTTTAGCTCCCTCCTCCAATCGACGACTATGATAAAATCGCAATCTCGTGATTCACGAGTTCTTATGACTCTGCCTTTGACTTCTTTGAGTCACTAGTTAGCGAAACGTTGATCTTTCACCACATGTCCTCCTTTATGGACGATTCTAATGATATTGTAATTTTGAAACCCCCCTTCTCTTGTGTACTTTCAAATCTTATCGTTAGTGAACTTTACCTGGATCGAGTGTTTACGATTCCTTTGCACTCATACCAAATGGCTAAGATCTTTCCTCCTCTGCGCTTTCTCCTCACTATCTGGACGTTGATCGGATAGTCTAGATCTTTCCCCTTGAGATTACGCTTTCTTTAGAATTAGAATATTTATTAACGATTCAAAGGCTTCGACCTTTGTCCTTCCTGGGAGTTTGTTTCTTGGATATCGTTAACACTTATGACAAGTGTTATTCTTCCTGAGCTTGGTCTTGTGAAGACTTCGATTTCCTGCACACTCCTTGCATTTTTGGGATTTATATAACTTAGATCCAAAGGATTTCTTGAAGATAAACTCCTCTCACCCTCATGGCGTTCTCCTTTCCTAGTTCTTCGACTTCTGCAAAGTCCCTTAGACACTTAGTCAAATCTCGGATCTGTGCACTCCTTGCACCAGATCTTTACGCAAGTTTCAAATTCTTGCAAACAACTATGCATGCCTTGCACTGGTCTCTTTGCACTCCTTGCAAAGGGAAAGTTCATGTTATCTCTTTATAGCTTCAGAAATGAAACAGATTCTGTCAATGCACTCCTTGTGTTCTATGTGCACACCTTTCACCACTCGACAGAAGAGAAACAATTGAAACTTATCCTAACATTCATAGTTCCATCTATTCCTAACAAAATTCATTCATTCGTTCCTGAAAACAAAATAACATAGAAACTCTAAACAATGTCCACACCATACATTGGGTCAATTTTGCTCTGTTATGTTCATAAGTGAAAATGGTTACAACTGTAAATGAATAACAACAAAAAGATAAAAACTTAGAAATCTCCTACTAACTTGCAGCTATCTACCCTACATCCAGCCTCATTTGGGTGTACAAAACCTCTATTTATCTCAGAGGGCTCTTAGGGTTTCCCTTGGCTACTTGTCTACATCACAACCTACCCTACGGCTATTTTAGTGTAGTCACATTCCAGAGCCGGAGTGGAAACTCCCACTACTTTTCTTGTGATTTCTCAAACGTGCCTCAAAATATTATTTTGATGTTGAGTTAAGTTGCACTTCAGAAAATGTCTACTCCAACTTCCAACGTTGAGCTCCCGTAAAGATTCCCAAACGCTTATGGGTCTTGCTCTGCATTCTTGAAAATCATGCTCCTGCATCAAAAACCAATGACTAGGGTTGACATTAATGACAACAACCAATATTCCAACAATCTCCCCCTTTGTCATTGATGGAAACACTCATGATCCCCCTATCATCATGATCCCAATTTCTCTCCCCCTTTAACATCAATGGAAAAGGGTAGGGCTACTCCCCCTGAGTTTAATGGAAAAAGGTAACTCTCTTCTTTGGGGTTGCTCCCCATGAACATATATAACTTAATAAAACTTCATTTTTATGGTCTATTTCTTCCTTGGAGATTTTTCATGAATATAGGACGTATATGTTACTTGGTCTTCTTGTTGCAATTGCAACTAATCTTCTTGAACCTTCTTCTTTTATTTTGCATATTTTTGAGTAAAATGTGAGAGTATATCCTTGATCACACATTTTACTAACACTGAGTAGATTATGCTTCAAGTCTTCAACCAATAGGATATTCTTTGCTTTTACATTTTTTCTTCCAATCTCTACTACACCTTTTCCAATTATTTTGGTAGATGAGTCCTCTCTACTACACCATTTCTCTTCAACCTGATGAATTTGTCTTGATCCCCGATAATGTGTGAAGAACATCCATTGTCTATGTACCATTCATCTTCTTCTTTACATTCTTCAACGGTCAATTATATTCGACAATATTCATTGTTTGGAATCTCTTTCCTTCTCCATACTATGGTTGGAATAGGGACATATTCATTCATATATCTTCAATCTCATGCTTTGTGACCAAGATAATTACATTTGTAGCATACAATATTTTTTTCCATCAATGGGGAAAATGAATTATAACTTTTGTTGAAAATCCACAATTATTTCCATATCTTATATTTACAACATTCATGTTTCTTGCATAGTTGTTCCTTTCATTGATTCTGCAATTAATTTCCTTATGTCCAAAATTTTTGCAAGTATAACAATGACCAAGAAAGAAATTTTGATACCTGGGAGTAAGTGACCTTCTTTGTGATGTAGTCCATATGGGTTCATGATCTACTCTTCTGTAGTTTCCTTTATACTGATTGAATCTTCTTTGATTCCTGAAGGTAGGAGGTCTTCTTGGATATTCATCTCTTTTGTAATCATTCCTTCTTTCTAGTATCCTGGTCCACTTCTCATCAATTGCCTGTGTAGATCTTTATTCAACCTTCTTTTTGGTATTTTCATATTCTTTGTATGAAGGTTAACCCATGCATCCAAGATGTGTTAATTATTTTGGCACTTGAGAGTTTCTTAAGCTCTTCCTCAATGAGACAACTTCTTGTTCAAGTTTCTCACAATCTTCTTCTTTCTTCATCATTTGGACATTCTTTACTTCTCCTATTCTTCTTGCTTCTTCAAGTAGAGTTTTCAAGGAAATGATTTCTTCTCTTAGTTTCTCAAAGTTTTCTAATTTTTTCTTCAATCTTACAAATGTATTTTCACAACTACCCAATTCACTTCTTATTTTTCTATGCCTATCTTTGAGCTTACTATTTTCAATCTGTTGACGGGCGAAATTGACCGTCCGTCAACTGGGAGAGTGGAACCGGTCTGAGGTTGTCTAAATAACCCAAGCCGTTTGGAATGGACCACCCTGACGAGTTTAACGGCTCTGTTGGCCGCCCTAAGGTCTCGTATGGAAACCAAAGAGAAGTGATTTGAGCTAAGAAATCTAAAGGGAAACTAGAAACTAATAAAACAAAGACAAAGAACTAAACTAAAAAAGGAAACTAGAAACTAATAAAGAAAACTAAACT
>ML780122.1:171159-237697 GCA_009831015.1 Picea engelmannii | reverse complement strand
AAAACGATAGGTTTGATGGCTTCAAAGCTAGAATAGACCGGAATTAACTGCATGCGTGCGAAGGTGGTGGGATTACCACCGCCACGCACTGTATTAATTGACTGAGTACAGTGTTATCAAAAACATAATCGTTTATACCATGCGTATCGGCCAGCAAATAGGTGTGTAATCATACTAACGTGCCAGTCAACCGGAGCAGAACCAATACCATGCGTTATACTCGTGCCAAGTGTACAGTTCGATCCAACACCATATCCATCGTATCAATCGATCGTTTTACACCACGGTTTAAAATTAATCAATGCCAATACATGGTTTGGAATTATGAATCATTCAACGTATTATCAACCAAACAATATACCAAGCATTAATTTGTAATGCAATATGATTAATCCATGCGCCTTCAAACCATTGTTATTCCTTGAATTGACTTCATAAATTTACCAATGTATTTGCACATTCAAATGTTTTCATTCCAAAGTCTTTAGAACATAATGATCCAAAATTTCTCATATAATAGCTGAGTGAAAAGTCCATAGCAATAAGGATAAAAGCAATAAGACCACATCCATTATAACTTTCATAAGATCAGAATAAAACCAATAAGTTTCAATGCCCAAAGGTTTTAACAATCAAACATATCCAAATGTGCAATCAAGGTAAGATAGTATGCTCAAGGATAAAAGTTCGAGAAAATCTTTAGCAGTCATGTGATAAACCAATGGTGAAGTGTCTTTTGGAGAAATCGATAAAAGACGACTATAGTCCAAATGATGAAAAAGGTATTTTCACACTTACAGTTGTGAAAATCAAATCGAGACCAAATTGCAATTGTCGAAAGATGAAACAAATGCCTAGAAGCATAATGCGACGATGATTTTTCATTAATGAGACAAGGGGTGTAGGCAGCGTTTTTTAAGAGAAATTAAAAAAAATGATTGGCTGCCAACACAATCTCAACATGCTTCAATTTTTTAATATTCTCATCTTCTTGTTGAATCATTTATGCTTCATGATTTTCTTATTCTTCATTGGAATTTTTTTCTTTAATGGCATCTCTTTCAATCCTTGGATGAGGACATTCAAATTCAACATGTCCTACTCCTTCACAATTAAATCAAAAGAACTGACCTCTATTTGCTTCTTTGAAATCTGAGATGTTGTAATTTTCTTCAACTTCTTCTTCTTCTTCTTCTTCTTCTTTTTCTTCTTCTGCTTATTCCCATGCATAAAGGTCTTCTAGCTTGTCCCAAATCTCTTTTTCTGATGCACATGATCCCACCTTGGATTTCACTGAATCTGTCAATCCATCCAGGATGGTATCTATTGCCAATTTGTTGTTCCTTTTTGCTTCCTTCCGAGCCACAGTCTTTGTTTTCTTCAAAGCATTGTATCCTGAAGAAACTGAGAACCAAACATCTGCCCCAAGAGCTTTCAAGTAAGTTTCCATTCTATTACTCCAGTATTCAAAATTTATTCCATCAAATAGTGGAATCCCATTTGGAATGGTGTCTTCCATTTCTTCTTAGGATCTTCCTTCCAGTGGTTAAACTGTATTGAAGGTAACTCGCTCTGAAACCAATTGTTGATACTGAGACAGAGGTGAATCAATATCAAGTACAATTTAAAAAAAAATCAAGTTATACTTAAAACATTCAATTATATCCAATGAGAAATGAACAATAGTATAAGAGTTACACCAATACACCACAATACACCATGCACAATATATGAGAAATAATCAATAATTATTGTTCAAGGGAAGTAACGACTTCCAAAGGTAGCTACAACTGCCAAATATAAAGGGAGCGATAAACCTCCAAGAGGAAGATATAATCCTCCAATATCAAGAGAGGGTTGACCTCTCGATCCTTTCCCCTTCCTTATGTTAGCACTTCGTAAATATATTCAATTGATAAGAAGACGATGAAGGTAACTTTTTCAACCAACTTTGAGACTCAAAACTAGAATTTCATATCTGGAGAGGGATCTCTCGGAAAAGGCATGGTCTTCGCATAGGATATGGCTTTGAAAACAATGGCTATATTTAACACCTATGATAAAATGGGTTCTGGTTATATTGGCGCATAAAAGTAAGACTTGGGTTATGGGGTTGATCTGAGGAAGAGATGAGACAAATGACTCAGTGACTCAATTCGAGAGGATAAGGCTAGGTGAGCAACAGCCTTCAGTGTAAACTGTAATGTGTGGCAGGAGAAAACACAGGAAGTAACTCAAGAGCATCGTTGTGGATGAATTCGGAGTTAGCTTGAGAGGAAAACGTTTTTTCTAAGTGGTACAAACAAAGGGCGATGTACAGTGAATCCGCAGGTCTGATAATTCATTCTGAAATAGAAAGAAAGAGATATGAAATAAACATGACAGGAAAGTACATACGCAAAGAAAGAAGAACAATACATCCAACTATCACAACTATAATCTTTTCATCAAATCATAGGACCTTTGCATTAAATTCTGGTCAAAACTCAGATTACATACAATATCTATCGTCTATCACATTTTCCAACCAACCTGGCTTACATCGAAAAGATGAAATATATAAATGAGGGTGCCTCTTGGGCTACACTGCTTTCGAACTACTAACCCTTGGGACTAGGAAAACTGAACAACATGCGTTGGAGACTCATCACATAGTGTTTCCAAAAATTGACAATAATTACGCCCTTTTTACTTATGACTGTTCGCAATTTCACCACGGGATTTGATCATCGGTCAGGCTCTGACATGGAGAAAATATGTGTCACTATGTTCTTTTTAGCAGGTGTCCCGACGAACAGGCATCTATCAGGAGCTTGTTGTCTGTAAATAATGGCTTCGATTTCAGTGTTATGATCATTTACCAAGAGTTGTGCGCAGTAAACAACTGTCAGATCACCGTGGTCATTATCAAAATGGTAGTGTGCTTCATAGAAAATGTATCCTTCAAAACTTCCAAGGTTTGTCTCATCTTTAGTAGGTGCAGAGGTGGGAGCCAACTAAACTTTTTTTTCCTACTCGCAGGCAAGAGCTACCTGGGCTTCTTTCTCGGTCGTTTTGCATTCTCTGGAATGTTTCACGTGACTTTATTCTATCAATATCTTTGCTTATCACAGTTGTACAATGGTGTCTTGCACCTCTTTGAGCTGCCTTTTCAACCATGTCACGTTCCCTTCATGACCCTGTGTTGCGGACACTTATGTGGCCTTTGTCACTAGTTGTTGTCGTAATTCCATGTTTTCCCGATAGATCTCAGTGATCGCCAGTTTCACTTGCTGCAGTTGTTGAAATGGCACTTGCCCATTCGCTTCTGAGATATTCACTTTCCCTGTTCTGCTCCTATCTTCACATCACAATCCCCCAGCAGGTTGTAGTCGAATGGTGCGCCTGAGTTGTTCTTTAGCTACCAATATAATGCACGGTTCTTCTAAATTTTGAGCTTCCACAATATCCTGGTTTTTTCTCGGCCTGCCCCTCGTCCGAGGCATTTGCTGTTGGGGAGAGGGGGCTCTTGTTGTTTTCCCTTCTTGTGTGAAACCCTCCATTCCATATTTTTCATGAATCTCTCTGGTCTTCTCTACATGTAAAGGAATATTTCCCTTTATGTCTATAGAAATGCCTGTTGCAAGTGAGAATGTGTCTTGGTACCTTTGGGGCTCAGAACTTACAGTTCTTCTACTTCGAGCATCATTCCTTGCACTCTGAGAGGTATCCATGGGGTGACCAAGAAGGATTTTATGCACAATGTGTCCAACAAATGCACAGGATGGGAAAGTTTTGATCACGCTGGACTGGCGAGGTACATCGCAAATAGAGTTTGAGACCTGGATCTACGACTAGAGAAAAGGCCGAGCATCCAGGATTTATAACAAATCAAACATGAAATGGAATCATGCTGGAGGACAGCGAATTCATGGAGACGAGATATTCCAAATCAAGTTGCAGTTTTTCCATGGCAAATCCCTACATATAGGATACAGGTGACAAGGCTTGTTGGTCGTGCATGATACAAACGTCGTGATTTTTCATTCCTTCGGCCTCCATGATGAACTGATAATAACTATTGTACTTGCTGACATGACCCCTATTAACCACTTGACTCGACCTAGGGCACGTAGAGACTAGTTTCTCGACAGGACTCAACTTTCTTGTAAAAGGCATAGTTGTACCTCTTATACAAGTTTTGAATCTGACCTTTCCCATTTCCAAGGGCCAACTGGACACTTGCTGACCTCAAACTTACGGTGTTACATACTTGACTTCACATGTTCGGGCACATGGGTCACAATGTGACTTTAAAACCAACTCTAATTTGGAAAGAAAAATGGAAGCACTAACATCTGGCTCTAACGGGGATGCTATCCTCCCTGTGAGGTAGCAAAGAACAGTAGACCAGGTGACTAACCATTGGGATTTATTTGACCTATAGGCATTTGAAAAACAAACTAAACCTATCGACGCAGCTTCTAAGACTTTAGCATAAACTTAGGGCCTTTGCTTCAGGCTTCAATTTTCTGCTGACCTACAGACTTGATGCAAAATAAAACGACTATTTACAATAATAAATGACTTAAACAGATTTTATTCCATCAAGTAATGTTTTAGGAAACTGTCATTTACAGGGTCCCAATCAAAACTTTCTCTGTCTAATACTTCTAGGAAATAAGCATTTTTCCCACTGTGATCGCAGATCCTGAACGGACCCGTCCAAAGGTGGTCAAACTTTGCATGCTTCCATTTACATTCATTTCTTGCATCCCATCTCAAAACTATGTCACCCAACCAGAAGTCTTCTAGATTAGAACGCTTATTGAAATATTTCTTTATCTTTTCATGATGGTGTTGTGACCGATTATACACCTGCTCTCTTTCTTGTTGCATATGAATTAGCTGATTAATCCTCCTCTGCATAACATTTGGCTCGGCCTCTTATTCTTGCAACAGCTTCCTGACCGGGGGTCCCAGTGAAGTAGGGAAAATCACGTCTGCATCGTAAATGATATAGAAAGGCGATGTTGATATAGATTTCTTGGTGGTGACCCGGTCTACCCACAACGCGTAGATAATATTTTTGTTCCAATCTCTCTTATTTTCTTGCAGGAGTCTTTTAATAATCCTGGTCAGGCTCTTATTTGAGGACTATGCTAACCTGTTTCCCTGTGGATAGTACATTGTGGAATGCCCCAAGGTTATGTTATAATCCTGGAAATATTTCTCCATTCTCTTAGACTTGAATGCAGTTGCATTGTCTGTAACGATATTAATGGGACACCCAAACCTTGACAAGATGTTCGTCTCCAGGAATTGGATAATGACTGGGTTGGTAGCTTGTTTTGTGGGAATCACCTCTATCCATTTTGTGAAATTTTCAATGGTCGTGAGTATCCACTTGTGCTGCGCAGAGGATGGCTAGTTTATCTCTCCTATGAAATCTATACCCCACTACATAAAAGGTGCCTCGACTGAGATCATCTTCAGTGGAAAAGGCTGTAGTTTTCTTCTTCCGTCGAAAATCTGACATTCGTGGCAGCTAGAGACCTCCTTATATACAGCAATGAAAATCATAGGCCAGTAATAGCCTGCCCTCAAGATTTTGTGCACAGTGGTCTTCCAATAAAGGTGTCCCCCATAGTCGCCTTTGTGAAATTATTGTACGGTCCTCTTTGCATCATCTTCTAATAAAAAACTCAAAAATATTCCCCAGGATCTTTCTAGTAGAGTGAGTTGTCCAGGATGAAAAACTTAACCTCTTTGAGCTTGATAAATATGGCCTTAGTCTTACTCACGTCTGGAGGGGCCTGGAGATTCTCCAGCACATACATGATGTCTACGTATCGTGGTGAGTCGATGAGCTGTTGCGGCGCCTGTGCAATTTTTTCTTCTTGGGGACATTTTGACATATCAGCAATGAAATTCATTCCTACAGTGTTGCAATCTGACTGCACCATCAACTTTGCAAGACCTTGACCTTTGATCATCTTTGTAGGCTTGATTTCAAGGTCGTATTCTAAAATGGCCGCTATCCACTTGCCTCTCCTTCCTTCTGAGTCAGGTTGAGTCAGAATGTCCTTTACTGAACTGCTAGGTACACAAGCAATAACATGGGAGTGCATTATATATGTATTGACTTATTTCAAATATTTTACTAAGGCATGTGTCTTATTTTCCATGATGTCATACCTTAGTGGAGCATCGTGCAGTGTCTGGATGAAATAGGTTATGGTTTTCTTGAAATCTTGTTCGTCTTTTTGTAGCAGCATGCCAAAGATAGTGTGTTCTGAGGCAAATGAAAATAGGAGGAAATCTTTCATAAAATCTGGGCTAACTAGTACACGAGCCTTTGTCAGTGCCACTTTTATATCCTCAAAAGACTTCTTGGACTCCAAGTTCCACTTGATCTCATTTCCCTTCCTGAGCATGCAAGTTATGTGTTTTATGATTTATGCCAGGTTTGGGATGAATCTCCTCAAAAAAATTAACTTTCCCAGGAAAGATTGCACCTCCTTTTTACTGCACAGTGTGTCGATCTTCAGGATCCATTTAACCCTGCTAGGGTTTATCTTAATGCCCTCTTTGAAAATGATGTGCCCTACCAGATTTACTTCTTCTACTGTGATATGGGACTTCTTTGGCTTCAGTGATATGCCAAATTTTTGGCACTTCTGGAAAACTCTCTTCAAGTGCTCGATATGTTTCTTATCGGAGGTAAAGTACACAAAGATGTCATCCAGATAAATCACGATGAATTTTATCCTTTCATCAGCGAACACGATGTCCATGGCCCTCTAGAAAGCATCTCCAACATTCATCAGGACGAATGGCATCTTGGCGTACATGAAAATTCTCCATGGGGTTGTGAAAGTTGTCTTCTCTCTGTCGTCTAGGTGGACCATGATTTGATTATACCCAGAGAATCTGTCTAACATAGACATTTTTTGGGACCCCAACATCTTTTGTAGGATGTAGTCCATTTTAGGAAGGGGATAGTGGTCCTTGAGAGACACTTTATTTAAATTTTGGAAGTACACACACAGCCTTATCTCACCACTTTTCTTCCTTATAGGTACTAGATTAGCTACCCATTTCGAGAATCTCAAAGAAACAACAATTTTATCGTCAAAAATATTTTTTACCTCTTTCTCGACCAACAGTAGTAACAAGGGATTTATCCGTCTCAACTTATGTTTAAAAGGTTTCTGATCTTCCTTGAGAGGGATAACATGTTGGATTACTTTCATGTCATACACGTCTAGGTCATCGTAGCTCCATGCGAAGACGTCCGAGAAATCTTTCATGAGATTTATATAGTCCTGCTTGACCTCTGGACTGAGTGTCTTGGATAATTTTACTATCTTCATATTTTCCTCAGTCTCGATGTTGCAGTCTTCCACATCTTCTTCACTTGCAGTGATTTTGTGGTTCGTAGCCACATCATTCTCGTCAAACAGTTTTTCCAACGACACCAACCCCTTTGGAATAACATTATTTTTCAATTGTATTATGTCCCTTCCCACGATATGGTTTTGGAAAGGGTCATCTTCATTGTGTACATCCGCACTCTCATCTTCGTCACCGCAACATTCCTCATAAATGTTTTTTTTGGTGAACCCGTCGCTCATTAGGAGGAATATTTCTACCTGTTTGTCATTATCGAACACCTACCAATGTTTGATATTATCAGGTACTGTCGACCTATTCCTGACCTTGATTTCATACCTTTTGTTTGGGAATATGGGGATCTTAAAAACTGAGACTGAGGTGGTCAACACATATTCGATCTGATTTTTCTCTTTGGGGATAGCAGATAAGTCATATTCTGAGAATCCTTTGAGGAGATACAAATCCAAATTTATGTATGCCCTCAGCCTGGGGTTTTTGGTCTGAATCATAATCAGCTCGGAATCTTCGTGCACTGCTATCTTTTGCATGCCCAATTATTTCAGACTTTGTAAGCCCAAGATCAGTGCTTCATATTCGGCCATGTTGTTAGTGCACTCAAACACGAGCTTTTATGAGCACAACTTTGTTATTGCTTCAGGAGGGCTCACCCATACGTCGTCCCCAACTTCTTCTCTACTGAATGTGCCATCAAAACTCATGTTCCACACCCTACTTTACACACGATCTTTGGTGTCAACGCATTCTGTTGTTTCCCACATGGTCTCGTCATCAGCTGTTATGATGGTCATCGACTCTTCTTCTTCAAAATTTAGGTCATTGTATAATATAGAAGACCCCACCTCGGTATCGATGGCATATATGGGATGATTGTGTGGATGCATCTTGCTGCTTACCATGTACTTCAAAAACACTTATTTGTACAGCCTTCTATCATGGACAAAAATAGGGATAGTGGTGTATGACATATCCATATGAAACGTGCCTTTCAACTTCACAGCCCACGACCTCGAGAGAAGAATGTCAAATTTTGGATGTATTTCTGTGACAACCACGTCCATGACCATGTTCTTAGTAGGGATTTGAGCCAACGATACAACTAGGTATTTGATCAGGCCCAAACACTTGACTTTCCTTGAATCAAAAGAGAAAAGGTCTTTGTATGTCCTGGTGACATCCAAACCTAGTTCATCCATGATCACCTTCGGTATAAGGTATCATGTCATGGATCTTTAGACTGACATAGAGAGGAGGGACGTCTTCAGTATCGCTTGTTTCTTTGACGCACAGACCAAAAAGGATGGAGGGGTGATCATCTTGAAGGTTCATATTATTGGAGGTTCCCCCTGCTTTCATAATTTTAATGATTTGTTCTTGATACTCGCCCTTTCTAATAAGTTCATTGAACAGGACAAAGATTTTTATTTTGGCCATATCATGTTCAAAATTGAAAGGGGAGAAAGTTTTCTCTACCTCTTTTCCGCTATCCTCCCGACCTATCTCTAAGGCTCTCTGAGGGACCTCCTCCTTTGACTTGGCTTTCTCTTTCGCATCTTTGGTTGTGTCGTCTGACCATGTTCGGCTTATGGAAGGAGTGTCTGCCGAAGTTTTCCTTATGGGGTTTTCCTGTTGCGACTCAAAAGGTACATCCTTTCTCTAGAGGTTATACTTTTTCTGGAACTGCATGATGGATTTTTGATAGCCTTTCCTGAACTCCTTTGTTTCCCAGTACGGTGCATCATCTGTTTCGAGTATCATATCATCGTCGGCCTCTAGCATGAAGTCTTCATTCCTACTCATATATTGGTCATGCTCGTTCTTCGTCAGGAACACACGCGGGGTTTGGTCATCAAAACAATGTATCTGGTCATCGAACATCTGGTCAAAATCCTTGTCCGTGTACTTGTTCTGGAAAGGAGGTGTCATTTCCTAGTCACCTTGATCCCTTTGATATTTTTGTTCCCTCTATCTTATTTGATGGATTTGACCTCTCCTGAGGTTTTGATTTTTGGTAGGTGGTTCGTTATGTTCTTAGGCAACAGGTCTGTTCCCAATAGACATTCTCTCCATCACCTTCTCCATGGTATTCATCGTCATGTCGAATTTATCATCTGAGGACCGCGACGTCGATAGTTGCACATTTCCCTGGGTTCTCTTGTCGCCTCGGTTGAACCTTGGTTTTATTTTTCTTGATGCCATCATGTTTACTTCAACTTCGACAACATTTTTCATTATGGCATCTAGATTTGTTGATCTTAATTCCCTTAACAATGAGGAGAAATAATTTTTGAAGGAGTATGTCTACTACAACTGCACAGCACTGCGGGGCGGCTTGAATTCTGTAGGAATCGAGTTGTACACTTTCAAAAAATGGGTTGAGAATTCCTACACTATCTCTTCTGGCACTTTCTTCATGTTATTGTATTGTGTCAACAATTGTAAAGGGTTTTTCTTATCTCCCTATTTGTCTAGGAACAACATCTCTAATGCGGTGAAGTATCGAATGCTCGTGGGTGGGAGGGATTTGAACCACTTTCTTACATCTCCTGAGAGGTTTTGTGCGAACAACCCCATTTTTCCATCTTTGTAGTCCACCTCCTCTAGCTCGATGAAATCATTAAACCAATCTAGGTGCTTCTGAGCAGAAACATTTCCCTTAGCATCATAGAGCCTAATCCTCTGGCTATAATTCTGAGGCAAGTCATGCAATTGATTTGGTAGTATGAGGGGAGTGAAATAGGCGTCCATGGCCCGAGAAGGATTCATATTTCAGGGGATATTATTCGATACTAGGGCTCGAAATTTCTTTGGGTCGAAAACAATCTCATCCAAATCGGTCTCTGACTTCAACCAGAACAGAGTTTTCTCAAAGAACGTGTTGAACTCAAGGTCGTCAATTCTCTGCACACCATCTTTGGGCAAGGATAGGCTTCTGTCTAAGTAGTATAATGGGTCTGACACTTTCTCTCTATCCTTTCACAAAATCTTCTCGGGGTTCATATACTGGTTCCAAGGGGTTTGGGTCAAGATTCGCTCTAGTGTAAACCGTCTTGGGAGCTAGGTTTTTTGAACTGTGCTACTTGGGGCTACTGGTTTGTTTGGACTGGAGTCTCCAGGTTAAGGTTTTCATCCGGTATGGATGTTTGTCCCTCTGTTACCCTCAGGGGTCAAACTACAACGTTGTCATTCTCCTAGGGAAAATCTATTCAATTTCATCCTCGGTAGTGGTGCCAGAATGTTATCACTTCGTAAATGTGTTTGACTGTTAAGAAGATGACGAAGGTAACTTTTTCAACCAACTTTGAGACCCGAAACTAGCCTTTCAGATCTAGAAAGGTCTCTCTCAAAAATGGTGTGGTCTCCATGCAGGATATGGATTTGAAAACAATGGCTAGATTTAACACCTATGATAAAATGGGTTCTGGCTATATTGGTGTAGAAAAGTAAGACTTGGGCTATGGGGTTGATCTGAGGAAGAGACAGGACAAATGACTTAGTGACTAGATTCGAGAGGATAAGGCTAGGAGAGCAACAACCTTTAGTGTAAACCGTAATGTGTGGCGGGAGAAAACACAAAAAGTAACTCAGGAGCGTCATTATGGACGAATTCAGAGTTAGCTTGAGAGGAAAACGTTTTGCCTAAGTGGCACGAACAAGGGGTGTTGTACAGCGAATCCGCAGGTTCAATAATTCATTCTGAAATAGATAGAAAAAGATATGAAATAAAGATGACAGGAAAGAACATACTCAAAGAAAGAATCACAATACATCCAACTATCAAAACTAGAATCTTTTCATCAAATCACAAGACCTTTGCATTATACTCCGGTCAAAACTCAGATTACATACAATAGCTATCGTCTACCACATTTGCCAACCAATCTAGCTTACATTGAAAAGATGAAATATATAAACGAGGGTGTCACTTGGGTTACCCTGCTTCCTAACTGCTAACCCTTAGGACTAGGAAAACTGAACAACACGCGCTAGAGACTCTTCGCATAGTGTTTCCAAAAATAGACAATAATTATGCCCTTTTTACTTATGATTGTTCGCAATTTCTCCATAGGATCTGATCGTCAATCAGGCTCTGACATGGAGAAAATATATGTCACTGTGTTCTTTTGAGAAAGTGTCCCGACGAATAGGCATCTATTAAGAGCTTGTTGTCTATAAATAATGGCTTCGATTTCAGTGTTGTGATCATTTGCTGAGAGTTGCGCACAGTAAACAATTGTTAGATCATCGTGGTCATTATCAAAATGGTAGCATGCTTCAGAGAAAACGTATCCTTCAAAACTTCCAAGGTTTGTCTCATCTTTAGCGGGTGCAGAGGCAGGCGCCAACTAAACTTATTTTTCCTACACGCTGGAGAGAGCTACGTGGCCTTCTTTCTCGGTCATTTCGCATTCTCTGGAATGTTTCGCATGCATTTCTTCCATCAGTCTCTATGCTTCTCACAGATGTACAATGGTGTCTTGCACCTCTCTAAGATTCATTTTCAACCATGCCACATTCCCTTCGTGACCCTGTGTTACGGACGCTTCTGTGGCCTTTGTTGCTAGTTGTCGTCGTAATTCCATGTTTTCCTGATAGAGCTCAGCGATGGCCAGTTTCGCTTGCTACAATTTCTGATATGGCACTTGGTCATTCACTTCTACAATATTCACTATCCTTGTTCTGATCCTGTCTTCATGGCTCGATCCCCTAGCAAGTTCTAGCAGAGTGGCACGCCTGAGCCGTTCTTGAGCTACCAATCTAATACACTGTTCTTCTAAATTTTCAGCTTCCACAATCTCCTAGTTTTTTCTCGGCCTACCACTCCTCCGAGGCATTTGTTTCTCAGGAGAGGGGGCTCTTTCTGTTTTCCTTTCCTGTGTGAAACCTTCCATTCCATATTTTTCATGAATCGCTCTGGTCTTATCTACAGGTAAAGGAATATTTCCCTTTATGTCTACGGGAATGCCTCTTTCAGGTGAGAATGTGTCACAGTCCCTTTGGGGATCGGACCTTACAGTTATGCTTCTCTATGTGCCTTTCCTTGCACTCTAAGAGGTCACCATGGTGCGACCAAGAAGGATTTTGCACACAATGTGTCCAACAAACGCACAGGATGGAAAAGTTTTGGTTGCGTTGGACTGATGAGGAACATCGCAAATAGATTTTGAGGCCTGGTTCTATGACTGGAGAAAACTCTAAGAATTTGGGATTCATAAAAAATCGAACATGAAGGAAATCATGTTGGAGGACAACAAATTCATAGCGATGAGATGTTCCAAATCAATTTGCAAGTTTTCCATGGAAAATCCCTATGTGTAGGATACAGGTGACAAGGCTTGTTGATCGTGCATGATACGAACACAGTGATTTTTCATTCCCTCAACCTCCATGATGAACTGATAATAATTGTTGTAGTTGTTGAAGCGACCTATATTAACCACTTGACTTGACTTGGGGCACATAGAGACTGGTTTCTCGAATGGACTCAAATTTCTTGGAAAAGACATAGCCATACCTCTTATACAAGTTTTGAATCTAACCTCCCTTCTCGTTTCCAAGGGCCAACCGGACACTTGTTGACCTCAAAATTATGGTGTTATGTCCCTGACTTCACATGTTCAGGCACATGGGTCACAACATGACTTTAAAACCAACTCTAATGTGGAAATAAAAATGGAAGCGCTAGCACCTTCCACCCAAGAATATAGGAGAGATAATAAAACTTTACATTAAATCATCACCATCAACCAACCATCACATAGAACATGATAATGCTTCCTAAGACTTCTTCAACTTCTGAAATTCTTCAATTCTTGGAATAATCCGGTCCTATAGATAATATTACTTAATTTATTCTATGAAACTTCTCCAAGTTTCACTCATTAAATCCTCCCCAAAAAGAAGTTATAGAGAGAATGGTAGACCTTATTCAATTTTGGTTTATTCAGAAGAGCGAACTTGTGAAGAATGCCCCACGCTCAATATTTAACATCAGATTTTAAAACTCACACACAAGAAACTAAAGCCTGTACTCTGTCCAATGAAATTTGTCTCACTTAATTTGGATTCTCTATGAATAAGTTATGATTGTTTTAACCGGAACACCTATTTATAACTAGCTTCGGGACTAGTCAAAAAACCCTTTCCACAAAGTGTATCTCCACAATTATAGAGAATAAAGAGATGAATTTTTTACCAAAAGTACCTAGATATGTCTTCACAATACCATATCAATTTCACCATCTGAATCATTATATAAAAAGAATTCTAGAGAAAATGGTAAGATGCCTTGTAAATAACATACCTTAGAACACATCACCAAAAGACTTCATCCTCCCTTGAAATCGGACCTTATTTACTTCATATTTCCTCTGAAATTCGACTTGTGTGTGTAAAATGAATGCATAATTATATGTATTTATACCCTTTATGTTTAACATTATGGTCGACCTGACACTTTCTTATTTTGTAGTTATTTTCTTTAATTATCTTCAGGACCAACCTGTACTTCCTTCTTCAATTCACTTTGTCATCTTCAAAAATCTGTGCCTCCTCAACCATGAGGATCCACGTGATGGGACACCTACCACCGAAAAAAATATGATATATAATATCCATCCATGGGTGTTGTGTCTGCATGTTCACTGTCCTTCATTGCCAAGTACCTTCATCAATCTTGCATTCCAAAACCAAGGACTAGGGTTGACATCAATGACAGCAGCCAATCTTCCAACAGAAGTCATTGTTCAATCAAGTCAATGAGAGACACGCCATGCAATTGGAGAAAGATTTTATATCTCTTGATCCTCATTCTTTTGACAGAATAGAGGAATATTTTGCACGTGTCAAAGAACTCAATTTGAATTTGGGAAAATGTGGAAAGAACTATCATAAAAAGGATAGACAACTCATCGAGCTGGTCCTGATGAATTTGAGAACACCATTCGACATTTTCGTGTCGAATTTTTGCACCAATTTAAAATCACACAAGGAAGATGGTAAATATTACACCTTTGAAGATTTATGTGTCCTTTTGATTATTGATGAGCACAGACTACTTGAAGAAGGAAATCTTGGTGGTAAACATCAAGCCCACTTTCTCAAGGGAAAGAGCACGATGGATCATGGGGATAGAGTATGGTTTGATACCTCTAAAAAAAGACCTGGAAGCCATGAACATAAACCTAAGGGACAGATAGATGTCCCCCAATGAAGCCAAAAGAATAATACATATCAGTACTATGGTAAGAATGGACATGTGGATAAATGTTTCCATAAGAAGAGAGATGATTTAGAGGAGGAGGTTAAACACCTAGAAGGAAACATGTCCTTTGAACACCAACTCGATGATAATTTTACCTTACAAGTCAGAACTTCTCATGCCTTATTTTCCCATTATGCACAAAACGAATGGTTAGTCAACTCTAGGTAAACTCATCACATGGCTAAGGATGCCTCCTTGTTCATGTGGTTGGAAGAAGCTAAGGAGAGGAAAATATATGTTGTTGATGATTTTGTTCTAGATGTTGTTGGCCAAGGTGATGTTACCTGTTGACATGGGAAATTTTTCGATGTCTATTGTGTGCCAAAGATCAGTACCAATATGTTTTCTATTTCTCAAATAATATAGACAAACAATATTGTGGGATTTTAGCAAAATCAGTTCTATGTCCCTGATTTGAATAAAGGTAAGTCAATTGTCATCAGAGGGCTTCTCAACCCAATAAATAGTTTCTATAAATTATATTACACGACTCAACTCAATATTTTTTGGTTTACCTAAAGTGTTTCCCCCTGAAAGTATTTTGTAAAGGTTGTGTGCTTAGCAAGTATCATCGGGAACCTTTCGAATCTAATAAAGTGTGGCGAGAAAAAAACCTACTGGAGTTGTTTCATAGTGATGTGTGTTGCATCAATATACCTTCACTAGAAGATGCAAGGTATATTTTGACTTTCATTAATGGTTTCTCTTGTTTCACATGGGTCTATTTTCTAAAGAATAAGAACCTTGTCTTTGAAAATTTTGAGTTTAAATCCTTCGCTGAAAATCAATGTGGCTAACCCATCAAGTGTCTCAGATCATACAATGGTGGTGAGTATGTAAATCAACCTTTTGAAGAATTCCTAGTTCGATCTGGTATTGATTGGAAATGGTCGGTTCCTCATACACCTCAGTAGAATGGCATTGCAGAATGCAAGAATCGAACTTTAGTCGAAATGTCTAGATGTCTTTTGCAGGCTAAATATTTTCCTCTTCACTTTTGGGCTAAAGTGGTGTATTGTGCAAAATATCTTCTCAATCGCATCTTGACTCGAATTTTTCCTTCCATGACTACAATCAAATGATGGTGTGGAAAGAAGCCTTTAGTCTTCCACCTCCATGTGTTTGGATGTGTTTCTTGGGATCACATTTTTTATGATTGCATAAAGAAGTTGCATGCAAAGAGTCATGCTTCAATCATGATGGGATACTCTAAAGAGTCGAAAGCCTATCGATTGTTTGATCCTGTCAAACAACAAATCATTATCAAACAAAATGTATGGTTTGATGACAAGTCTTATGGAATTAAGTTATTGAATTTATCATATCGATTTCTACAGGATGATCCCTTTGATGTTATATTTGACATTGGTTCTTATGTTCCATTTTTCAGTATTTCGACTGGACATACAAACTTTTTTCTTGTTTCGACTCCACCGTTGACCTCTGTGTCAACTAGTCCATCGATGTTTGTTTCTACTAGTATTCCACCTCTATCGACTAAAAATTCTTAGAATTATGATCGACCTGCTATAATGAATCATGGTTCACTTGTTCCTTGTCTACCTGATGGGATGCCAAGACAATTTAAGTTGTTGGAGCCAATGTCAGTGATGTCTCCTCTAGATGACAGACTTGAATTCAAAAGAAACATGTCATCATTACCTTGATGACTCATGTACTTGAAACTTCTAATCATGTTTCCTATTCATATGTTGAAGGATAGCCTAAATAGGAATAGGAAATGCAAATAGAAATTTATTCTTTTTCGAAGAATCACACTTGGGACTTAGTTCCCCGACTACAATGAAATAAAATTGTGACTTATTGATGGGTCTACAGGACCAAAGTTAACTCTAAAGGTGTTTTTGAGAGACATAAAGAATCCCTAGTTGTGAAGGAACTTTATCAATAAGAAGCCATTGACTACACTGAAACCTTTTCCTCTGTTGCAAAGATGAACTCTATTCGACTGATTATTTCCCTTGCTACTCGTTTTTTATGGAAAATCTATCAGACGGATGTGAAGAGTGACTTTATTTATGGAGACCTATCTGAATAAATTTTCATGGAACAACCACATAGTTTTTTTATAGATTCTAACTTGGTTTTTCAACTCAAGAAGTTGCTTTATGGTTTGAAGCAGGCTCCCTGAGCTTGGTATGATAATATCGACAGTTTATTTCTTCGACTTTGTTTCAAACGTTATGAATATGATCAAAAATTGTATGTATTCCATGCCAATGGAAACACTTTGATTGTCTTTTTATATGTAGATTATATCCTCATTACTAGCAATAATCATGATCTCATCCTTAGATTGAAGAAACAACTTGTTGACTCCTTTAAATGACAAATATTGGTACTTTGCATTATTTTTTGGGTCTTCAAGTATTACCACTATGTGATGGTTTTTTCATTTCTTGGTTTAAATAAGTGATTGATCTTTTGGCATGTTTTAATATGGTTGATTGCAAGCCTTATGATACTCCTTTTCAATATGAATCCAAGCTCATCAAAACATGTCAAACACCCACAATGATGCTACTCTCTATCAACAATTGGTTGATCATCTTATTTGTATTACTCATAGTCGACCTAACACTTTCTTTGTCATTAATGTGGTTTATCAGTTTATGCAAGACCCTAAATAAAGCCACTGGAAAGAAATCAAATGAATTGTATGCTATCTCAAGGGTACCACTCAATTTGGTATCAAATATTGTCGAAGTTCATATTCATTAGTCAACTTCACTGAATCTGAATGGGTTGGTGATAATGATGATGAGAATCCCACTTTTTTCTGTGTGTTTCACTTTATCATTAGATCACTGGTGTGTTCGTGCAAGAAACAAAAGGTGGTATCTTTGTCGACTAAAAAAACAAAATATTGTGGGGTCATTCAAACATGTATTGAAGCAGTCTGGATCCGTCAAATTTTGGGAGAACTTGGCCTTCCTATTAAGACCTTGACTACAATCTACTACGATAATCAAAGTGCCATACAAGTTGTCGATAATCTTGTTTCCCACAGTAAGATGAAGCATGTTGAAATCCATGCTCACTATTTGAGACAGTTGGTTCATGAGAACATTGTCTCTCTTGAGTATTGCAGAACAGATGATCATGTTGTTGATATCATCAACAAACCTTTATTTGAAGCTATATTTATTAAGATTTTTACGATTCTTGGGCTTCAGGAAGCTACAATTATGGGGGGTGTCATGATGAGGTAATTTCACCTCCTGAATATCCAAATATGTGTGCTCATGGAGGGATGTTCGAACATCAAGCATTGTTGGCTCATCACACATCTCATGGATTTATTCGGTCGGGCGGTCGACCTACATTTGGATATTGTTGGTCACAAAATAGACCATATATCTACATTAGTCAATCAAGTAGTAGGGTTGTGGATTGACCAGCCCAACAATTTACTACAAGTTGGACGCATAAGATGTCAAATCCAGCATCCTTGATCCGACTCAACGGCATGGATTTGACAGAATCAACTCTAACAACCGAAGGTTACATGTGGACAAGATATTCTCAATTTTGTGGAAGTTGGTTAGATCTTGAGGCTATAAATAGCAGACCCCTTGGATCATTATCATCAAGCAATTGATTTGATATCATATGGAGATATCAAGATCCAATATGCAGTGTGATGTTCTTATCATAGTGTGATTTTCTTAAGTGTTGTAACGGTGTCTTTAGACACCACCTTTTGTCTTCGAAATTGTATTCCCTCTTCGATTATCTACAGAATTGTCTATTTGTTTCATTACAGGTTCCACCCCTTTCCGCGACATATTATTGTCATAATATTTCTATGACAAGTACTGCTATTGGAAATATCTCTTGAACTACCTCCATGATATCCTCTTCTCATAAATGTGCTTAACCTACTTGAGTTGATCTCTCCACAGATGATTTTCCTTGAAGATGGTGGGTTACAATTTTTGCTTCTACATTTGATGAATAATCATGGTACTGGAAATATTTCCTCATTCCCAACAACCAAGATTAATCCTCTTATCCCTTCCTATGTTCTCCATCAAATGATGGTGGCTTGAGACTCGTGAGCTCTCCTTGAAAAATATCTGACTCATTCTTCCTCCTATGATTTCTTATAGAGGACACACTTGGGCTACTCTCTAGCCCTGAACATGCATGTGCTCTTCTATTCGATTGTCCTGGTGAATAATGATTTTTTCTAACACTCTTTGATTGCATATATCCCTTGTGGTCATTCCTCCTATCATGAGATATGGATGTTTCCACTTTCCTAGCACTAGCTGCTTGTTTTGTGCCAGAATCCTTACTCACTTCTGTCTGCATCATATTTAGACTTTGTAGCAGCTCCTCCTAAGCTCTCATCATTTTTTCATTGTTTTCTCTATATCTCTGCACTTCTTTTTGTAAGATTATCATAGTTTCATCCAGCTCCATAGGCTCCACCCTGTTTCTTCGTCCGTTGAACTCGATGTCTGCATTTCCCAAGATGACATGTAAACCTCTGATCTCATCTTCATAGATGTAATATCTCTAGGAATCCTCCATGTCTGTAGTCCTCATATAGTAACCAATTATATTATTCCTATACCTCTAATTATGAAAAAAAATGTGCATGCAACAATTATTGTTAGATTTATACATAATGTAAAATTATCACTAATTAAGTTACATGTCTTTATTTCCCTTGATTTGTTTAAGGACACTAGTACATAACCAAAATTTCAAGTTTTCAATTATTTTCTCTTATGAATTATATTTATGATGGTTATACCTAATTCTCCATCCACTTTTCGAGCTAAAAGTTATGGATTTCCAAAATCGCCAGTTTCACCCTTTTTGTACTTGTTTGACAGGTACAATAAATCTCAAAGGCCAACTTTTTCCCCTTGTAGAAGAAAATATGGCGAGAATTGTTGGAAGATTGCTTTTTTCATTGATGTCAACCCTAGTCATTGGTTGTAGTCATTGATGTCAACCCTTTCCATTGGATTTTGGACCCAACAGTTGATCGAAGTAGATGAACATGAAGGAAATTACACATGGAGGTACAACACCCATGGATGGATAGTATAAGTCATGCCGCTTCTGATGGTATGTTGCATGTCATGTGGATCCTCACGATTGAGGAGAAATGAATTTTTTAATATAACAATGTGAATTGAACCAGAAACTACATGTCGGCCCTAATGTTAAAAGGAAGTGACATCAAGGGTATAAATACATCTCATTAGACATTCATTTTTAAACACACACAAGTTTGTTAATGAAAAAGGATATATAAGTCAAATTTCAGAGGAAATCTGAAATAAATAAGGTCGAATTTCAAGGGAGGATGAAGTCTTTTGGTGATGTGTTCTAAGGTATGTTATTTACAGGTCATCTTACCATTTTTGCTATAACGTTTTTTATAGAACTATTCAGATGATGAAATTTGTATGTTATTGAGAAGACATATCTAGGTACCTGTGGTAAAAATTCCATCTCTTTATTCTCTATAATTTTGGAGATACACTCTGGGGAAGATAGGATTTTTGACTAGTCCTTAAGCTAGTCATAAACAGGTGTTCCAGGTAAAACATTCATAATGTATTAATAGAGAATCCAAATAAAGTGAAACCAACTGCATTGGAAAGCGTATGGGTTGTAGTTTCTTGTGTAAGAATTTCAGAATCTTATGTTAAATATTGAGTGTGGGGCATGTTGTACAACCTCGCTCTGATACCAATTGATGATACTGAGAGGGGGTTGAATCAGTATCAAGTACAATTTAAAAAAATTTCAACTTATACTTCAACCAGATTATATATTCAATTATATCCAATGAGAAATGAACAATAGTAGAAGAGTTACAACCATACACCATGCACAATATATGAGAAGTAGTCAATAGTTATTGTTCAAGGGAAGTAATGACTTCCAAAGGTAGATACAGCTTCCAAATATAAAGGGAGGGATAAACCTTCAAAATGAAGATACAATCCTCCAATATCAAGAGAGGGTTGACCTCTCCATCCTTGCCCCTTCCTTCCACCCAAGAATATATGAGAGATAATAAAACTTTACATTAAATTATCACCATCAACCAACCATAACATAGAACCTGATAATGCTTCCTGAGACTTCTTCAACTTCTGCAATTCTTCACTTCTGGGAATACTCTAATGTTGTAGATAATATTACTCAATGTATTCTTTGAAACTCCTCCAATTTTCACTCCTATAATCCTAAGTGTCAGCAAAATATGTGATCAAGGATACACTCTTACGTTTGACTCTCGAAAATGTAAAATTAGAGAAAAGAACTCGGGAAGATTGGTTGCAACTACAACAAGAAGACCGAAAAACATATACATCCTAGACATGAAGAAGAGAGAGAATAAATAAACCGCACAAAAGGATTCCAAGGAAGAAAAAGTCCCAAATACCAAAAATAAGGATGAAGTATTATTGAGTGCCACATTTTCATGGGGAGCAATGCCAAAGAAAAAGGTCACCTTATGCCATTGAACTCAGGGGGAGAATCCCCACCCTTTGACATTGATGTCAAAGGGGGAGAGAAATTGGTATCATGATGACAGGGGGAGCATGTGTGTTTCCATCAATGACAAAGGGGGATATTGTTGGAATATTTTTTGTTGGCATTGATGTCAACCCTAGTCATTTGTTGTAGTCATTGATGTCAACCCTAGCCATTGGATTTTGGACCCAACAGTTGATCGAAGTAGATAGACATGAAGGAAATTACACATGCAGGTACAACACCCATGGATGGACAATGTATAATTCATTCTACTTCCACTGGTATGCGGCACATCACGTGGATCCTCACAATTGAGGAGAAATGAATTTTTGAAGATGACAATGTAAATTGAAGTAGAAACTACATGTCGGCCCTAATGTTAAAAGGAAGTGACATAAAGGGTATAAATACATCTCATTATACATTCATTTTTCAACACACGCAATGTTTTTAAATGAAAAAGGAAATATAAATAGAATTTTAGAGGAAATCTAAAGTAAAGAAGGCCGAATTTCAAGGGAGGATGAAGTCTTTTGGTGATGTGTTCTAAAGTATGTTATTTACAGGTCATCTTACCATTTTCACTATAAATTTGTTTCTAGAACGATTCAGATGGTGAAATTTTTATGCTATTGAGAAGACATATCTAGGTACCTGTGGTAAAGATTTCAGCTCTTTATTCAATACAATTTTGGAGATAAACTCTGTGGAAGATAAGGTTTTTGACTAGTCATGAGGCTAGTCATAAACATGTGTTTCGGGTAAAACAGTCATATCATATTCATAGAGAATAAAAATGAAGTGAGACTAATTTAATTGGAAGGAGTACGGGTTGTAGTTTCATGTGTACGAATTTCAAAATCTTATGTTAAATATTGAGCACGGGGCATGCTCTACAAGTTATCTCTCCTGAATAAACCAGAGTTGAATAAGGTCTACCATTTTCTCTATAACTCCTCTTATAGGAGGATTCAAGAAGTGAAACTTGGAGGAGTTTTGGAGAATACATTGAGTAATATTATCTATAGGATTAGAGTATTCCAAGAAGTAAAGAATTGTAGAAGTTTAAGAAGTCTCAATAAGTATTTTTAGGTTATATGTGATGGTTGGTTGATGGTGATAATTTAATGTAAAGTTTTATTATCTCTCATATATTCTTGGGTGGAAGGAAGGGGAAAGGATGAAGAGGTCAACCCTCTCTTGATATTGGAGGATTGTATCTTCCTTTTGTATCTTTATCACTCCCTTTATATTTGGAAGTTGTAGCTACCTTTGGAATTCATTACTTCCCTTGAACAATAACTATTGATTACTTCTCATATATTGTGCATGGTGTATTGTGGTGTATTGGTGTAACTCTTCTACTATTGTTCATTTCTCATTGGATATAATTGAATATATAATCTAGTTGAAGTATAAGTTGAAAAAATTTTAAAATTGTACTTGATATTGATTCACCCCCCTCTCAGTATCATCAAGAACCATAAATTTTTTTATATCGGGAACAAATAGAATTTATGATTGTGAACGAAAAAAAATAATAATATTTGGAAATGGATGCTCCCAACAAATTCTATATAAACACAGAATTCATGGCCTTACACTTTCTCCAGACTTGGAATTTTTAGCCAAAACTAGTTAAGTCCCAAACAGAAGAAAACTAGCAAAAACTCCCTCAAGGCAAAGTTATTTGGTTTTAGGAGGAGGTAAAATATTAACTAAAGGAAATTTTTTGGAATGGAGTCTGAGGTCCCTTTTCCTCCCTTGAAGATTTCAAGAATCCCCAAAAGTGCATAGGAATAATGGATTTTTCCCTATTTTGGCATCTCCACTTCAAACCCTTTAGAATTTTGGCATAATCCCAACTAGGTATCTTCATGCCTATCTTTTGGACTCTCTATAAAAAATTTAAATTTTTTTTATCCTTGGTTACTGAGCTTGACCCAAATCTTCAAAAGCCATTATTTTGTGTTTTCCATAAAACTGAAGTAGAATTATCCAGTGGCCCTCATTGGAATTCTTGTATCCCTCCTCACTACGAACACAATCCTTAAATTTCATTCAATTCCGAGTTGAATTTTTTCTGTTATGGCCAAAAACAAATTTGTCTCTGGACTCTCTTTTTTGTAAACTCTTTATTTTCTCGTTCCCTCTACTCTTCTTTTTATCTTCTCTTCATTCTCTCTTTCTCATTTTTTCTCTCCTCTTCTCTCTTTTCTCTTCTCCTTTCTCTTATTTATTTGGTTTATTTTATTTTATTTACAGGCCCCACCCATACTTGTTTACCCTCATAGGGCCCTAACTGACTAGGGACGAGACATGGGTCCCATTTCCTCTTCCATCCCTCCACTTGGTGTCCCTTCATTGGCGACGGGGTTGGGTGGGTCCCATCCTGCACCCCCCCCACACGCATCTTTCCCATTCCTTTGATCGGAAAGTAGAGGTCAAAGGAGATCAATGACTCACATTGATATCGGAGGTTTAGTTGTAGGGAGGTTAACAACACACCAACCTACAATACCACCAAACCACCCTATGCCCATGTGTCACTCCCACATTCATTTTGGAGGTTTTAAAACTTTGTAAAACTAGTTTAAAACCATCCAATATCGCTTATGGTTTCAGAGCTCACACCCCTTGGGCCATCATGGCATCTACATCACCTATCGGGCCCACCACCGTGCATTGCAAACCTCGACCTCACCACCATGGCATGCCACCGTGCACTACAAACCTCGACCTCACCACCATGCCATGCCACCATGGACTTTCCACCATGGAAATTAACGTCACTACTGCCATGTCACCTACCATGTGGCTTCCATGTCACTATCTATGGAATTTTTCCCAAAAATTTTCAAAACTTTTGAAATTCTGTTTTTGCCAATAATGCCTAATATCCAAAATTAACACATAGGTCACCCTGAAGCTTCTAGTTTGAGCTTCCATGAGACACATTTGACCCTACGCTCCACCAAATTTAGTCATACCTGAACTTTCGATGATTTTGGCACCATTCAATTTAGAGTTCACCATGAAATTTGGGGATTTTTCTCAATTTCCCCAAATTCATCCATGGATTCTCTGCAACTCTGTCATCTTAGTTAAATTGACACTGTAAATTATCAATTTAACCTTCCTATATCGAAATTTTGTTCTTATTTCGTCCACTTATTGCCATTAATCTTCCCAACAATAATTATGAGTACAAATTCCCCATGAATTCGCTCAAAAATTGGGGATTTTTACCCAATTTCACCATGGATTCTCTACCATTTGTAAATTCATCCAATTTTCATCCTAAATTCACTCGATCAAACTTCAAAATTGGGGATTTTTAATCCCTAAGCTCAGTTTCTCCAATTATCCCGGGAAAATTTTCCCAATTTCACTTGGGGGGAATTTTTAACAATAATTTGTAGGCATATTTGAATATTGCCCCTACAATTATCTACTTCAACTTGTTGACTTTAGCCCATGCAGGCTCAGTGTTGAACCTATGGGATCTGGTACCAAATTGTAGCACCCCCGCTACTAATCCATAAAATTAAATTTTAATTTTTTGATACCATTAATTAGAAAGCATGCAACAACTAAAATTCTCATGCATATAAAAACAATTCCAATAAACATGAATGAAACTAATTAAACATACACATAGCAACATGTAATTACTCGAAAACATAGAGTTTATGCACAACAATTTAAACCCATACATAAGGATATTAAATAGAGATAAAACACTTATCTTTTAAATAATGTGCGACCAGTTTTAGAGGACTGGCATTCCACCCAACCATAGACTTGTTTCTCCAAATATCAACAGTAATTCACTCTTGATTTGGGGCTAGGAATCCACAAGAAAGGTTGCCTCCTAAGGGTGTCTACTATCTAGTCACAACAAGCTAGTTTCCTACAATCATCTCAATCCACGAGCTCTCTTCCCCACAACCTACACAACCCAAGGAATGAGATCCCCTTCTCTGCTACATAGTCCCTCGGTCTAACCCCCTTCCCTCCAGGGCTCCAACACAGGTTAGCTAGGAAT
The DNA here is from genome assembly GCA_009831015.1 of Picea engelmannii. Classification (NCBI taxonomy): domain Eukaryota; kingdom Viridiplantae; phylum Streptophyta; class Pinopsida; order Pinales; family Pinaceae; genus Picea; species Picea engelmannii. The sequence goes on along the minus strand of ML780122.1, from coordinate 212,456 downwards.
CTCTCTTGTTGGGGAATCCAAGGAATCACAGCTGCAACAAGAAACTCTCATCAGCAAATCATTTGATATGCACAAAAAAACTCACTCTACGGGCCTAACAACCTACTTCTTCATGCATTTTACAGCTTCCCACAAAACCCACTATGGCTATATTCCAATTCCATCACTCAACACCCTCTTGTTGTCCCAAAATATGCATGAAAAAACTTCCTACAATACCCATACAATTTTCTCTTTTTACCCAAGCATGTCGACTCCTGTATTCCCCAATGTTGATTGTACTCAGCCACATGCTCTCAATTATTATGTGAAATGACTTTTCACCCAACCCTCTTTCATGTATTCAATTATTGGGGCTTTGATAAATTCAAAAGTAAAATAGAGAGTTCATACAAAAACAATAATTTTAGGAAATGTCTTGGGATTTAAGACACATGAATAAAACCCCCCTAGACCCCTCCTCTCTTGTGGAAATTTAACCCCCATGAATTTGTCCATGTCCATATACAATTGACATTACAATTTACTTTATTAATTTGATATGCAATTTTTACATATTGAATTGCTTGGCCCATGACCATATATCGTATTTACGTTATACATCACTAAACTAGGAATTAAACACAGAGTTGTTATAGGCTCACTAACCTAGTCGACTAGTTGACTAAACTTTCTTACAAAATTAACATATCGGGAGAATTTAGAAACACACTAGGAATTTCCTATTTTGACTTAAAGAACTTTTGAAATGCTAAGATATCTCTAATAAGAATAGATCGGGACTAGAATTAATATGCAACAAAGTCATTAACATCCCTTAATAATCAAACTCATGTAATTCATTCAAATGAAACCAAAAACATTCAATCAATGTGTGAAAATGAGAAGAAATGATACATGAATCCAAACTAATCAATCATATATATTAAAAAGTGGCAAAATGATATAGAATGGAAAAATGAGGTTGGAAAAATAGTGACAAAATGATGAGATAAATGAAGCAATTCTAAAGCTCTTCACCTATATTCTCTATTGCAAAGAAGGTAGATATATAATAATTCAAAGTGAATATGGGGAGGAATACAACCACAATATAAATTAATATAAATTATATGTATATGTATCATAGAAAGATTGTAAGAAGGGGAAGAATAGTAGTTTCAAATATATTATTTTGAAACCACAATTATCCAGTCCATCCATATGGAGACATTATAATATGAAATGGAATTGACATCACAATATGAAATGCAAAAATAATTAAGAATTAATGAAGTTTGCTCATAAATAAATTGTCTTGCCCGTAGGGGTTGGACACACCAACTACATTGAGAGGGGGGTGTGAACAGTGTAGGGATCTTTTTCCCAAAACTTCCCCCTTACACAAAACTCATTAGTTAGCAATCACCATTTAATCATTACTTATTGTTGTCATTTATAACCAGTTAAATGTGAACATATATCAGCAATATATCATCAAGAAATCATCACCACAAGGAACACAAAGAAAACAAGATGTATGTACAATTTTTTTTTTATTATGGACTACAATCCTTGCGTTATCAACAACAACTTAATAGAGTACAACTCTACAAGAGCACCAGCTCTATAATGCAAGACTTAGCTTACAACCTCAACACCAACTGAGATGAGGCAACAATCCTCAACAGATATCAATCTGTCAATAGGTACGTGACCTGTCGGTAGTGCAGTGTGCGTATGTATGTTCCCTAACAGTGATACATCTCGCGTATGTATGCAGCCAGTCTGTACTACATCCTTCGTATCACTTATAAGCAATTAGGGTTTTCTTTTCATCACACACTCAGATCCTCTGCAATCTTCAATCACATTATCTTATGTCTCTCACTGTCCAATCTGACCCATATCCAGTCACAACACATCCAATCTCTCCAACAACTTACTCATGATCTTCAACCATACAATATGAATGCTACTCATCATGTATAAGCAATCAACATATTATAGAAATCATATCAGCACTGAATAATAAGAGTGTTTCTCACATCATCAACCAACACAAACCACATCACAATAGCCATACCAAGAATTCCTTAAGCATTCACCACACAACAAGAAAGAGTATCCATCAAGACAACAATGTAACCATACTAGAGTTTATATGGCAGATCTGAGCCCATACAATGCATATCTGGAGCCTAATTCAGTCTTCAAGAGCCTGTCATCATCTCAACCATAAGTCTTCATGACTTCATCCACTGTACATGCTCTATCCTCATACATCCCACGTATGTATGTGCCATGTCTCACTACAGCCCGTGTATACCTCAGAAACTAGGGTTTCTGAACTTCCAAGACTTTTTTTGTCATGATCTCGGACTTGCCGAAACTTTGATGTGTCCATGAGATCCTCCAGTCCTTCTCTCTCTTAGAATAGATCTTCAATACATGCTCAAGATATGCACAAGAGATAAAAAGGATGTCCTTACACAAGAGACCATTGCCTCTCATTTATACTCTCCAAGTAGCTTCCTTAGAAGCATATTCTAGGTCCCTTAACCCACTTCTAGGTTACTTAACCCATTTCTAGGTCACTTACCTATTTCTAGGTCACTTAACCTATTTTAAGGTTAACCACTTTCCATAATTAGAAAGTTCTCCATTTAAATATTCCTTCTTGACTTTGTCACTTTTCTTTACCATTTAAATAATAATTTCTTCTTTGCAAGCTCTTCGACTTCTTTGACCTTTTGGGGCTTCAAGCCTACATATGAGGATCCTTCATATTCATAGGTTCATAACTCTCAAACCATGAGGAGTTATGTGACATTCCACATACCACCGTAAATGGCATGACAAACACTATCCATCTAGGATAGTTTCGCCAACAACTTCACTGATATTCATCTCATTATTCCACATATAAGCAGGGGTTCTCCAACCATACTTCTAGGATAACTCAATCGTAAAGCATCTTCCCATGAGGGATTTCACCATAAGGGGACTATTTTGGATTTAATCCATTTGTACACCTTATCAATCATGATAAGACAATAAATATTCATCTTTACATCAATCCAACAATGCATTATATACCAATGAAACCACATCAATCCATCTTCATCTTTGCATCATGTATCAATGACAACTCAGTGATCCATCTTCATATATGTATCATCATATGACTATGATTCCATTTGACATCAATCCATTCTCATCAAGGACAATACCTATTACATTAGTGTGCTATGACAAGACATCAATCAATCAATCAATCCTTTGGCATCAATCAATCACTTGACATCAATCCTTTAACATCAATTAATTAAACCTTTGGCATAAATGACAACATGATCCAACAATCTCCCCCTTTTGTATCGATGGAAATACCAACATTGATGTCAACACCAATCATTGATGTCAACATGTAGACAAGGCATGCTCTACATTAATAGTCATCAATCACATCAATGTGACTATCTCTCCCCATCAATAATCATCAATCACATCAATGTGACTATCTCTCTCGCTTTGACATCAATGGAAAAGGGTCATTCTCCTCTTGGGGTTTCTCCCCCTACTTGAACTCTCCTTGGGGATGCTCCCCCTGCCTAAATTCCTTTGATCTTCCTCTGAATAATCTCTCCCCTTTTTGAACAAGGGATATGACTCTGATGTAATGTTGAAGATACATCGCTCATACTCCCCCTATGATGATTTCTCCCCCTGGAACTATGCCTCTGTTCTCTTTCTCCAAATATAGGGCTCTTTCCTAGTATGCATCTGATAAATATCTCCTCCTAGAATCATGGGAAGAAGAATGACTCCCCCTATGGGTATGTCTCCCCCTATCTTCTCTGCAAAATGAACAATACGCTACCACTACAATAGCTTCTGCTACAAATTATACTGCACAACCAAAACATAGAACAATATGATCCTTGGACATGTCCATGCATCAAATCTCGTGCCATACCATAAATCATGAAGAAAACGATATGTCAATGAATGAACAAATACATCATGTACCAAAACATGTGCCAATAGTATACCAATCATATGCCTCCATCAACATGCCAACCATGTGCATCTACCAATATGCCAACCATGTGCAGCTACTAATGGTGTACTTTTAGCCAAGTACTATCATCCAAACATTTACCATCTATGAGTGTACCAAACATGAATAAACTATAGATCAAGCTATGACTCATCAATGACGTACAACATGATCACCTCATAAACTCACCAACTACATATCCCAATATGTAGTCCAACCATATGCCAAATGCATGCATCAAAACATGTTATATCAATGAAACTCAAATATGTACCAGCCATGTACCCCAATAGATCAGCCTTACTCCTCCATTCACTACAACAAATACTAAGCATCCAACAATACATGTACTAGTAGTGTGCTTCAATAGATCAATGACATCTCTAGCTAGCATCAACAAGATATATCACACAACCAAGGTACCATAACTTCACTGTACTAACCAACATTGTTCTTCAACAAAAAATGCCTCAATCCATGCTCATGGGTTAGTGCCATGCATCTAAGATAGCCTTTAATTTTATATCATCACTTTACATAATCCAATATGTAATCATGAAAACATGTAGCAAATAATGTCAGAACCTACAACAAACTATGTCAGACTCTGCAACACATAGGTATACCATCACATCAAGCTGAAACCCATGTGCATAGCCTTTTTCCCAAGGCTTTACCACATATACGTGACTTGTTGCACAGACAAATCGCGTATGTACACAACCTATTCAAGGTCAGCCTGTGCATGTACTTGACTTTTACCACTGTCACTCGCGTATGCTTCAATAGATGATTCACTTGAGCTTACCTCAAGGCTTCCATTCTCCTCTAGTTGTTCAGTCTTCTTCACCCACTTCTTAAGGTTTCCCTGCTTCTCAAAACTTGAGCTATGAGCTTCCATATTTTCAAATATGTCTCCCTTCCTTACTTCATTCCCTCTTCTAGTCATGCTATATGAAGTCCTCATCATGGACTTTCTTCTTGTGTTCCAGCAATCCTGGGATTTGTGGTCAAATCCACTACAACTGTAGCATTTCATGTTGTGACAATGAACAGCAATGTGTCCTACTTGATCACATCTCCAACACCTTATGGTGTAATGAAATCCTCCATTATCTCTCCTTGCATAAGATCTACATTCCAAATCTTTGTGAACATATTCATTACATGAATAACATTGACCATGAAAAACACTTTCATACCTTTTCTTTGCTGTCCATCTTATTTGAGGTGTAAGGATGGCTTCTTGATGTCTTCCTTGATTTGTTCTTTTGAAATTTTCCTTCCATTGTGTATATGGTTGACTTGCAACATTATCTTCATCCTTTGAGAGTGAGGGACTTACCTCATGCTTCTTTGAGGTGCTTTCTTCAGCATGTGTATCTTCTTCCTTGTATCCAAGACCTAATTTATCATTTGGTGATCTTTAACTTTCCAAGATCTCATTCAAGATTTGTGATCTATTCAAGAATTTATTTGACTTTTCTACTTTCTTTTTAAGATCAACAACTTCAACTTCTAGCTTATGACATGACTCTTCCTTTTCATTTACTTGATTCTTCAATAGTTCCTCTACCCTTTTGGCTTCTTCAATTTGGGTCTCGAGATGAACAATAATTTCAAAACTTTTGTTAATCTCATCATCTACCTTCTTATCTTCTTTTTCCTTCTTTAGTATTGTGATCTCTTCTTCCTTTTCATCTAATTGAATCTTATTACTCTCTTCTTGTTCTTTGAGCATTTCCTTTAACTTCAATATGTGACTTTGACTCTTCTTAAGAAAATTTTTAGTGTTATCCGAAAGATAGATATAGTCTATATAATAGTGGTCATTTCTATATTCATATAGACCCTCTTCAACTTTATTTTGAAGTTCTAATAGTTCTTCTTCTATTCTTTCCATAGGATAACTAGCATCAAACTCTACACAAACTATTTCTAGATTTTATTCTTCACTTGTAGAGAAAAATTCAGCATCATCACATTTTCAATTATTGCAATCAAGGGTTTGTGGATATTATTTACCTTCATTTGAAATGTCTTCAAGATCTTCCTCTTTGCCAACATCATCACATGATTCTTTGCCTTCATTTGTCTTGATGGAGTTGTCTTCAATATCTTCCTTATTGCTTTGGTATGTCTCCTTTAGATTTAGCCATAGATCCTTGGCGGAAGTGAATTATCCCATGCTCTCTTTGATAGGGCTTGAGAGTCCACTAAGAATTGTCTTGAGAGATAATGCATCATTCTTCTTTCCTTCCCTTTTAGCTGCAAACTTTGAATTGTTCTTCAATGAAATTGATCCACCAATGGTTTCCTTCCAAATACCCGCTCCCATTTCCTTCAAATGCACTCTCATTTCTATTCTCCAAGTAGAATAGTTATCCTCGTCAAGGATTGGAACTTCATCATCCATTTGTGTGTCCATAAATCTCCTCCAAGCTTGTTAAGGCTTATAGTGAAGGCTTGCTCTAATACCAATTGTTGGACACAATGACTACACTGAGAGGGGGGGTGAACAGTGTAGGGATCTTTTCCCAAAACTTCCCCCTTACACAAAACTCATTAGTTAGCAATCACCATTTACTCATTACTTATTGTTGTAATTTATAACTAGTTAAATGTGAACATATATCAGCAATATATCATCAACAAATCATCACCACAAGGAACACAAAGAACACAAGATGTATGTACAATTTTCTTTTTATTACGAACTACAATCCTTGGGTTATCAACAATAACTGAATAGAGTACAACTCTACAAGAGCACCAACTCTATAATGAAAGACTCAGCTTACACCCTCAACACCAATTGATATGACGCAACAATCCCCAACAGATATCAATCTGTCAACAGGTACGCAACTTGTCGGTAGTGCATCATGCGTATGTACGTGCCCTACCAGTAGTACAGCTCACGTATGTATGCGGTCAATCTATACTAAAGCCTACGTATCACTTATGAGCAATCAGGGTTTTCTTTTCATCACACACTCAGATCCTATGCAATCTTCAATCACATTCTCTTCTATCTCTCACTATCCAATCTGACCCATAACCATTCACAACACATCCAAGCTCTCCAACAACTTACTCATGCTCCTCAACCATACAATATGAATGCTACTCATCATGTATAAGCAATCAACATACTATAGAAATCATATCAACTTTGAATAATAAGAGTGTTTCTCGCTCCATCAACCAACTCAAACCACATCACAAACAAGAATGACTTAAGAATTCACAACACAACAAGCAAGAGTATCCATCAAGACAAAAATGTAACCATACCAGAGTTTCAATGGCAGATCTGAGCCCATAGAATGCAGATCTGGAACTTGCTTCAATATTCAAGAGCATGTCATCAGCTCAAACACAAGTCACATGACTTCATCCACTGTACGCACTTTCTCCTCATGCAACCCACGTATGTGCGCGCCCTGTCTCACTACAACCCGCGTATACCTTAGAAACTAGGGTTTCTGAACTTCCAATACTTTTGTCGTCACGATCTCAGAATTGTCAAAACTTTGATGTGTCCATGAGATCCTCCAGTCCTTGTCTCTCTCAAAATATATCTTCAATACATGCTCAAGAGATGCACAAAAGATAAAAAGGATGTCCTTACACAAGAGACCCTTGCCTCTTATTTATACTCTCCAAGTAGCTTCCTTAGAAGCATCTTCTAGGTCACTTAACCCACTTCTAGGTTACTTAACCTATTTTAAGGTTAACCACTTTCCATAATTAGAAAGTCTCCATTTAAATATTCCTCCCTGACTTTGTCATTTTTTTTTACCATTTAAATAATAATTTCTTCTTTGCAAGCTCTTTGACTTCTTTGAACTTTTGGGGCTTCAAGCCTACATATGAGGATCCTTCATCTTCGTAGGGTCATAACTCTCAAACCATGAGGAGTTATGTGACATTCCACATACCACTAGAAATGGCATGACAAACACTATCCATCTAGGATAGTTTCGCCAACAACTTCATTGATATTCATCTCATTATTCCACATATAATCATGGGTTCTCCAACCATACTTCTAGGATAACTCAATCGTAAAGTGTCTTCCTATGAGGGATTTCACCATAAGGGGACCACTTTGGAGTTCGTCCAATTGTACACCTTATCGAGCATGATAAGACAACAAATATTCATATTTACATCAATCCAACAATGCATTATATACCAATGAAACCACATCGATCCATATTCATCTTTGCATCATGTATCAATGACAACTCATTGATCCATCTTCATTTATGTATCATCATATGACTATGATTCCACTTGACATCAATCCATTCTCATCAAGGACAATACATATTACATTAGTGTGCTATGACAAGACATCAATCAATCAATCAATCCTTTGGAATCAATCAATCACTTGACATCAATTAATTAAACCTTTGGCATCAATGAAAATGGTGCAGCTGCACTCCTCGGAGCACGTCCGCTTTCACAGGACCTTCTTTTCCCTTGGCCCGAAGAACTCAAAGGTTCTTCAGATTCCCTATTGGGAACCTTCCTTACCAACAGCAACTCTCTGATTGATCTCCCTTAATGATCGGGAAATCGGACCTCGCGACTTCGCGAGTCTCGTGGTCACACACCCCGCGCTTCACAATACTCTGAAACCCGATGGGTAAATGTCAATGCCTCCAATTCCTATCGGGAATCCTCCCGTCGAGATTTCGGCACCTACGATGTCGACAACAACTTACCTCGCTGACCCCCGATTCTTGATACTCCGACACACAAATGCGGCATGACACCTGTCCTCCACTGTGGTCCCCACTCCTATGGAAAATCGGGAAATCGCGTATCGGGATATCGCGTTTTCCATTGAACTAGTTCACAGAACTCTCCAAGTCCCGAACCCTGATACACGTGAGACCTCCCTCCTCTACGTCACCACTTCCTGGTCACCCTATCAGTTATCGCGAAATCGCGATTCCTGATGCGACAATTTCTTCACTCCCGGAATTCACGATGAGCTGAACCCCGACTCCTTTGGATCCTCTGACATGTGTCCTGCCCTGAGATAAACGGCTAGGCCTCCTTCAGGTTTTCGAAACCCATGAGGTCTCGATTCTCTTGCCTATCAAAATCTTGATGGCTCCAATATTCCGATGCCTTCACGGGACTTCTCCTCTATGCACTAAGGCTTAACCCTGGTGCAACTTTTACCAGACCTGATGGCTGCCGGTCTTCCGTGAATCTCCCCTACAAATTCTGACCGCTGATTTCTTTCTCCCCCTTGGGGATTTCTTAGCACCAAAAATCTCTTGTGCAACCTTTCAATAATTTGGAAGGCCTTTACTCCTCCCGAGATTTCTTCAGCTTCTCAGTCTTCTTAGAAATAAGAATTCTTTGCTCGCACTCCTTGCGGCAATCCTGCGAACGCTTCAGCTGTTTGGGCTTCCTTTGACTCTGCACACGCCTGTAGCAGCAATCCTCTAAAGATTTGTTCTGAGATTTGCGACTGAGACTTCCTCTTCAGCCTGCACACTCCTTGCACAACTTCAACAATCCACTTTCACTCCTGAGTGAATAAGAACAAGAGTTAAACTACCTGAGCCTCCATCAACGCACTCCTTGCGGATGGTTTCGACTGCACACCTTGCAGGAATCCTCTGGCTTAAAATAGAGAAACAATTGAAACTAATTCCTTCTTCCCTTCTGACTTCAATTCAACCATGAAATCACATACACACCATATAAAAGCAAATGTATAACAGGAAAGGAACCTTCATGAGAATAACATCAATACACAGAGAAATAACACAAACCATGAATTTGAATCAAAGCTCTCTTCTATTAATTCAAATGTCTGTACATGGGTGTTCTTCATATAATTCTCTGCTTGCTCTCTTCTTCTTCTTTCTCCTGTTCTATGTTACAATGTACAAATGAGGGTGTCTATATCCATTTTCCCTCTCGAACTCTAGGCTATCAAATCTAGAATTAAATTCCTATCTACCAGCATTAACTATATTAAATTGTGTCTATCTACCTAAGGATGAGAGCTATCCGCTCAAGGTCCATTTCAATATACAAGTGCGCCATCTCTTAAATGACTCATTTAAGATTTGCGCAACAGTTCCAAGGCATTTTCAAAATTCGTGTTGGCTTGTCCAACTGTCTTCTGCTCCTGCGTTGGCTCGCTTGATGAGTTGGCGATGCTCCTGCATCATACTCCTCGGCTTGAAAACTTTCATGGTCTCCTATCCATGAGATCCTACACAGTCTGTCCATGCTTTTGTATCTCAGCTTCACTCTCCCAGCTGGCATCTTCCACTGGATGATTCTTCCACTTGACCAGATACTCGAAGTATTCTTTCCTTCGGGTCTTCTTACCCACTCTCTTATCCAATATGCACTCCATCTGGGGTTTCTCTGTAACTGGCAATTGTTTCATCCACTGGATCACTGGTTCTTCAGTCCCAGTGTCTGCTTCTCCAGCCCTGTATGGGTATAAGTCTACGATATTGAATATCAGAGATATTCCGATACCATCTGGCAACTCAATCTCATAAGCATTTTCTCCGAATTTTCTCAAGACCTTGCATGGTCCGATTTTTTTCATCTTCAGCTTGTTGTATGTTCCCCTCGGGAACCTTTCTTTCCTCAAGTGTGCCAGAACTAGATCACCAACTTCAAACTGAAGTTTTCTTTTGTGCTGATCCGCTCTGCACTTATACTCCTGGTTTGATTTCAGTAGTCGCTCCTTCACCTAACTGTGAAGTTCTTTTATCGCCTCAACAAACTCTTCTGCACTAGCACTGCTAGTCGTAGTCTATTTTGAATCCCTCAGTTCAGAAACTCCTCTCGGATGCATTCCATATACAACCTGAAATGGACTCTTCCCTGTGCTCCTATTCACTGAGTCAATGTATGCAAACTCTGCATGTGGTAATATATGGTCCGAACTGCTATGGTGCTTTGTCACCAAGCTTCTCAGCAAGTCTCCCAGACCTCTGTTGACTACCTCTGTTTTTCCATCTATCTGAGGATGATAAGGAGAACTAAACATTAAATTAGTTCCCAGCTTCTTCCATAAGGTCCTCCAAAAGTTCCCTATGAATTTAGTGTCTCTGTCCTAAACTATGCTTTTCAACAATCCATGGAGTCAAATGACCTCCTTGAAGAACAAATCTGTGATGTGAGTCGCATCGCTGGTCTTCTGGCATGGGATGAAGTGTACCATCTTAGAAAACCTATCCACCACTACAAAGATGGAATCAACACCTCTTTGTGTCCTCGGAAAACCCAAAACAAAATCCATGCTTATCGCCTCCCACGGCCTCTCTGGTATGGGCAATGGCTGATAGAATCCTGCATTATGTTTCCTCCCCTTCAAATGCTAGAAAAATCTGCATCTGTCAACAAACCTCTTGACATCTGCTCGCATTCCCAGCCAAAAGTATGACTCATTCAGCTTCGCGAATGTTTTTTCATGGCCAAAATTTCCTGCTAATCCACCACTATGCTTCTCCTTCAACAAGTTCTCCCTCATGGAGCAGTTTGGAATGCACAATTGATTGCCTCTGAACAGCAATCCCTCCTGGATCATATAATCTATCCACAGGCTTCTGTCTCTGAGAACTGGATTCTCAGTTGCTTCATACGCCTCTGCAAAATCTGCATCTCCTGCGTACATGTCCCTAAGATTTTCAAAACCCAATGTTTTGACTCGAAATTCCTGCAACAATAAACACTTCCTTCTCAAAGCATCAGCCACTTTATTAGCAGTACCCGAAATATGCTTAATCACAAATGTGAAATTCTGCATATACTCTACCCATTTGGCATGTTTCTGATTCAACTTCCCCTGTTGAGTCACAAACTGCAATGCATGATTGTCACTATACAGAACAAATTCCTTCAGGATCAAATAATGCCTCCACTTCTTCAGTGCCTGTATGATAGCATAAAATTCTTTATCATACGTGGAGTATTTCAGTTTCGCCTCATCCAATTTCTCGCTGAAATATGCAACTGGTCTGTCTTTCTGACTCAAGACCGCTCCTATGGAAAATCTGCTTGCATCACATTTTACCTGAAATGTCTTTTGGAAATTCAGCAACACCAAAACAGGTTGTTCCGTGATCTTCCGCTTCAACAGATTGAAGCTCTTTTCAGCCTCTGTTTTCCAGTGAAAAGATTTATGCCGCTTCTTCATTGTGTCCATCATTGTTGCACTAATCCCATTAAAATTCCTAATGAACTTCCGGTATAAACTAGCCAAACCATGAAAACTTCTCACCTCGAAAATATTTCTTGGTGATGGCCAATTCTTGATCACTTCTACTTTATCCAGGTCCATCCTCAACTCATTTTCCGAAACAACAAAACCCAAGTAAATGAGCTCTGTCTTCATAAATGAGGAATTCTTCATATTGATAAACAACTTCTCCTGCTATAGCTTCCTCATCACAATGGCTAAATGCTTCAGGTGTTCAGCCTCTGATTTACTGTAAATCAGTATGTCATCCAAATAAACAATGACAAATTTCCCGATGAATTCCCTCAGGACTTCATTCATCAACCTCATAAAAGTACTTGGTGCATTCGTCAAACCAAACGGCATGACTAACCACTCATACAGTCCTTTGTTGGTTTTGAAGGTTGTTTTCCACTCATCGCCTTCCCTCATGCGAATCTGGTGGTATCCGCTTTTCAAATCTATCTTTGAAAAATATTTCGCCCCACTCAGGCAATCCATCAGATCATCCATTCTCGGCAGTGGAAACCTGTACCTGATGGTTATCCTATTTATCGCTCTTGAATCGATACACATTCTCCATCCTCCATCCTTCTTTGGACTGAGTACTGTTGGAACAACACACAGGCTTAAACTTTCCCTGACCAGCCCTTTATCTAACAGTTCCTGTACCTGCCTTTTAACCTCCTCATTTTCTTGCGGTGTCAATCTATACGCGGCTTTATTTGGCAAACTAGCTCCTGGTATGAGATCAATATGATGACTCACACTCCTCATTGGTGGCAACGAACAAGGTAATTCTTCCACTATGATGTCAACGAACTCACTCAGCAGTTCCTGAACCTCATCCGATAAATCATCCACTCTTGTGCTAGTCAGAACAATTCTCGGCTTCCTGACCACAAAGAATTGTGGATCTTCTTTCTTCTCCACCTCTATAAGAAGCTCCTTCCCACTCATGAGAAGTATTGTATTACATACTTCCGGCTTCACCTCCTTATCCTTTATCGGAAGCAACATATGGGTTCTCCCATTCTTCTCCAGGGTATATGTGTTCATTCTCCCATCATGAATCACATTTCTGTCATATTGCCATGGTCTACCCAGCAATAAATGACAAACATCCATGGGAATAACATCACATAAGATTTTATCATTATACCCACCTATCTTGAATTCAACCAAGCATTGGTTAGTAACAGTTACCTGGTGTCCTTTTTGTAGCCACGAAACTATGTAGGGGCTTGGATGATCAGTCGTCTCTAGCTCCAGCTTCTCTACCATCTCTGTAGATACGAGATTATCCGTGCTACCACTGTCAACAATGACCTTGCACACCCTGTCCTTGGTCTTGCAATCTGTTCTGAAGAGTCTGGTCCTTTGCACTGAGCTTTCCACCTCCTTCTCAGGTGTCAAAAGGACTTTTCTCATCATCAATGACCTTCCGCCTTCTGCGTCTTCGGCCTCAACATCCCGCCTTTGCGCCTCGGTGATGTGAGCTTCTCCAATGTCCTTCTTTTTCTCTAGACACTCATAAGACTTGTGCCCGTTCTTTCCACATGTGAAACATGTGATTACTCTGCCTATTCCTCTTCCTCTTCCTCTGGTACGAGGAAAAGTATTGCCATCAGCATATCCTCCACTCTACTCTGTATGTTGCCCTCTCTGTTCAACATATGGCCCTCTTTGTGAGGTTCCACCTCTCTCAACATTACCCTGAGGTTTCTTCCATTCCTCCTTGGGCTTCTGGTATTTATCCTGGGCAACTGCCTTACCTCTGGGCTGACTCCTGCCTCTCCCTCATTGACCTTGCTTACGGCTCAACTTCTCTTCTTCTTTCAGAGCCATCTGATAAGAATCCTCCACCGTCCTGATGGTAACCATGCTTAATTCATCCTGAATGTCATATCTCAGACCATTCAGATACCTAGCAACCTTCTCATCATCTCTCTCCCAATGACCTGCTTTGATGTTCAGTCGATAGAATTCTTCAGTGTATTCTTTCACTGTCATCAGCTTCTGTCTCAGGTTCTGCATCCTCCTGAATAGAGTAATTTGGTAGTCTCTTGGGATGAACTTCGCCTTTATCTTCGCAATCATTCGATCCCAACTCTTAATCTTTTGCTTGCCTTTGCAGCGTCTATCAGCTTGAAGCTCGTCCCACCACAATGTTGCATGTCCTTTCAAGCGTGTGACAGCATGTCTGACCTTCCTATCCTCTTCGATGTCTTCATAATCAAAGTAGGTGTCAAGAGCTCTAATCCAGTCTAGTAGCTCCTCTGCATCCAGATTCCCTTCGTAAACTGGAATGTCCATCTTGGCTTTCGTACCCATTCTGGCGATAACTTTAATTAGATGTTCATTCACTGCATCCTCGGATGCAACTTCCCCTTCACGTTCAGCTTCAACTTCATCTTCTGAATTGCTGAAATCCCCCGCACTAATTGTGCATCTTTGCGCTGTCTCCATCTCCTCAAGTCTTGCTCGGAGATCTCTCATCTGTCTCTCCATTTCTGGATTCCCTACCAGCCTGCCTCTTCTCCACACCTCCCTATCCTCTGGATCGGGTGATTATCTCTCTCTTCTAGGCAGCATGGTGAATCTCTTCTTCTCTGCTACAGAAAGCAAAGAACTTCCTCGCTCTGATACCACTCTGGTGCAGTCGCACTCCTCGGAGCACGTCCGCTTCCATAGGACCTTCTTTTCCCTTGGCCCGAAGAACTCAAAGGTTCTTCAGATTCCCTATCGGGAACCTTCCTTACCCACAGCAACTCTCCGATTGATCTCCCTTAATGATCGAGAAATCGTACCTCGCGACTTCGCGAGTCTCGTGGTCACACACCCCACGCTTCACAATACTCCGAAACCCGATGGGTAAATTTCAATGCCTCCAATTCCTATCGGGAATCCTCCCGTCGGGATTTCGGCACCTACGATGTCGACAACAACTTACCTCGCTGACCCCCGATTCTCGATACTCCGACACACAAATGCGGCATGACACCTATCCTCCACTGTGGTCCCCACTCCTGTGGCAAATCGGGATATCGTGTTTTCCGTTGCACTAGTTCACAGAACTCTCCAAGTCCCGAACCCCGATACACGTGAGAGCTCCCTCCTCCACGTCACCACTTCTTGGTTGCCCTATCGGTTATTGCGAAATCACGATTCCTGATGCGACAATTTCTTCACTCCCAGAATTCACAATAAGCTGAACGCCGACTCCTTTGGATCCTCTGACACGTGTCCTGCCCTGAGATCAACGGCTAGGCCTCCTTCGGGTTTTCGAAACCCACGAGGTCTCGATTCTCTTGCCTATCAAAATCTCGATGGCCCCAATATTCTGATGCCTTCGCGGGACTTTTCCTCTATGCACTAAGGCTTAACCCTGGCGCAACTTTTACCAGACCTGATGGTTGCCAGTCTTCCGTGAATCTCCCCTACGAATTCTGACCGCTGATTTCTTTCTCCCCCTTGGGGATTTCTTAGCACCAAAAATCTCCTGTGCAACCTTTCAATAATTTGGAAGGCCTTTACTCCTCCTGAGCTTTCTTCAGCTTCTCAGTCTTCTTAGAAATAAGAATTCTTTGCTCACACTCCTTGCGTAAATCCTGCGAACACTTCAGTTGTTCAATCTTCCGCTGACTCTGCACACGTCTGCGGCAGCAGTCCTCTAAAGCTTTCTTCTCAGATTTGTGACTGAGACTTCCTCTTCATCCTGCACACTCCTTGCACGGCTTCAACAATCCACTTTCACTCCTGAGTGAATAAGAACAAGAGTTAAACTACTTGAGCCTCCATCAACGCACTCATTGCGGATGGTTTCGACTGCACACCTTGCAGGAATCCTCTGGCTCAAAATAGAGAAACAATTGAAACTAATTCCTTCTTCCCTTCTGACTTCAATTCAACCATGAAATCACATACACAGCATATAAAAGCAAATGTATAACAGGAAAGGAACCTTCATGAGCATAACATCAATACACAGAGAAATAACACAAACCATGAATTTGAATCAAAGCTCTCTTCTATTAATTCAAATGTTTGTACATGGGTGTTCTTCATACAATTCTCTGCTTGCTCTCTTCTGCTTCTTGCTCCTGTTCTATGTTACAATGTACAAATGAGGGTGTCTATATCCGTTTTCCCTCTTGAACTCTAGGCTATCAAATCTAGAATTAAATTCCTATCTACCAGCATTAACTATATTAAATGTTGTCTATCTACCTAAGGACGAGAGCTATCTGCTCAAGGTCCATTTCAATATACAAGTGCGCCATCTCTTAAATGACTCATTTAAGATTTGTGCAACAGTTCCAAGGCATTTTCAAAATTCGAGCTGCTTGTCCAGCTGTCTTCCGCTCCTGCGTTGGCTCGCTTGATGAGTTGGCGATGCTCCTGCATCAGAAAACATGATCCGAAAGGGTGTAGACTGATTGGAAAGTGTCGTGTCAATGGAAAGAAATGTGTAAAAAGGAGGTCTCAAGTTCAATTCTCACCCCAATTTACCTAGGTCCCTTGCTTGCAGGCTATGTAGATGCACTTGGAAGTTATAGACGTATCAAACAGAAATCGATCCCATAACACATGTCACGCAAGTACGAAAACCGTGAACTATCAATTCCACCAGCACAAAAAAATTAAAAAAATAAACTTTAACCATGACTCCTCATTATAACTGTAAATTCTATATATTTTTACTAATCAAATATGATAGTGACAAATTTCTTATTAATAAGCCCAATAAAAAAATATATCCATATATTACCCCACATATAAAGAGATTTGGACACATTATTACATGGGAGCAAGCATGTACATGCTAAATGTAATGCACGGACTGATATGGCTATATCATAGTATTATGACTACTGGGTAAAACAATTTTTCGATTTATGTAAAACTAATATGTGGAAATTTTAAAAAACGAAAAACAAGTATATATTTTTATTAGTTAAATGGCAAATAAACAAATTAATTGGGAATTAATGCAATTTAAAAAACGAAAAACAAGTATATATTTTTATTAGTTAATGGCAAATAAACAAATTAATTGGGAATTAATGCAAGAAATTGAGGTTAAATTATCCTATATAAATGATGACATTGAATGGTCTATACTAGGGGCTACGAACCCTTTAAAACAATAGGATGTTGGCCTTTTTAATCAATAATATAAGAAGCATGTTCAAGTATCTATGACATATAAAATAATTTTTTGACGAGGGCATTGTTGTGGAATTGAATGAATGTTGTGAATATAATTATTTAAAATTGTTTTGGAATTGAATGAATGTTGTGAATATAATTATTTAAAACAAGTAGATATGAAGGTCGCTATGGATGTTAGAAGAAGTTTGGACACAAGGGATTAAAAAGAAAGAAGCAATTTTTTATGAAAAATTTTATAATAATAAAGTTTAATAATTATCATTTTTAAAGTGGTAAAATAAGTATTTTGAAATTATGGAAAAAATTGTATTGATAAGATAATTGAATGTGGTTGGAAAATTTTGCATTGATAAGATAATTGAATGTGGTTAGAAAAATTTACATTGATAAGATAATTGAATGTGGTTTAAGTATGGATAACAAATACATAAACTTGCTTGACACTCAAGATAAATAAGTATAGTGTCAAAGTTGTACTTCATATATGTTAAAACTAAATATTAATGAAAAAAAATTTAAATGACAAATAAATACAAAATTGTTTCATAAAAACTCATTTGATAATTATATTGTATGTTTGATTTCAAGTAATCTCTTCATATTATTTACGAATCATTAAAAATATGAAAAAAAATTGACAAAAAATGCACTTTTAAAACTCCATTGATGATGTTATGAAAACAAATTGACAAAAAAATGCACTTTTAAAACTCCATTGATGATGTTAATGTAGTATTGAATAAGTTTTATGTCAAAATTATATCTTTATATTATTTGTTATTTTAGACAACAATGTAATTTATTAATCAATAAATTTTGGTGCAATAAAAAAAATCATAAATTTCTTTCAATGTAATAACAAGCCCCCAAGGAAGGTAGGGAACAAAGATTGAAACAAAACTTGATTCTAATAATTGAAAGAAAACTCAATTCCAATCATTGAAACAAGTAATTAAATTAATCAATTTTCCAATTCTTCTACATAACCATATATTTCTAGAAAATAAAAATGATAGACAATTCTATATATTGAACTAGATTTGTTCACTTGTTGAGCACTTAAATGCAATATTGTGCTCTGAAATTAATAAATTGATGGAGTTTCTGAAATAATATTCATCACTTAAGTTGTAATTAGAAGAATTATGCAATTAAGACAACAAATTAATTTTTTAAACAATCAAATTAAACATTCAATGTAAGCAATCATGTACTCATAAAGTATGAAAAACTCAATCTTATGAAGGAAATAAAGTATAGATATGTGGAATGTCTCCATTTTTAATGAAATAGGTGTTATTGAAAGAAATGGGATTTCACTATGTGGAAGCAATCCCTCCGTCAAGCCACAATTTTGAATCACTTGTTGGTTTGAATGAACGTTTTTTAGTGATCAAATGAAAACATGTACCTATAGATGCATCCAAGGCCATCAAAAAGGAAGATATAACTATGTATATGCAATAGCCAGGTGAATAGGGTAACTGAACCATGCATAAGTTGAAACCAGAGAGTGTAAGAAAGTTCATTGATGAAATTGATTTTGACAACTACAAAATTTATGATTAGAAACTATTGGTTGTAGTTCCAATTCTATAGACTTGAATGCTTAGAGAGTAGAAGGTCATACTTTTGGGTCTTTGGATTTGAAGCGACAACTAAAGCTTGGGGACATCCCAACAACACTAATAGCTTAGATGGAGGCTACTTTTGGAATAGCACTAACCATATATGTGAAGCTTTTAGAAATTGAGAGAAAAGGGGACACTCTTGAGGTGTCAATCAGGAGCCTCCTAACAAAGTCCCAATTACAACAAATCCTTTAACTAAAACAATCTACATAGTGAAGTAGAGAAAAAGGTTAAAGGTCTATGATTGAATATCCAACATAGTCACAAGAGGTTATTTGACTTGGAAGAAGAAAGTACACGATAAAAAGCTCAAGCATCAAACTTATGCTAAAAACATATTGAGTTAGTATTTTTCTAAGAGGTTCATCCAACTTATTGACAGATATGCATTAAGGCTATTTGAGAAAAGGCAGTATGAGGTGTGAGCTCTCTAAAATGTTTGTTATATAATTTGGGTTTGTTGAACAAATTACAAGTCCATTGTAAGAGATGATAGAATAAATGAATGAACATTAAAAGACCAAATTTATAATTTTCTCACATACCTACAACTAAAGGGGTTGAACTAAAGTATGATTCCAATTTGGAAGAACTAAGGGAATTGTAAAAGTAATGAAAGTAAAAGAGGTTAATTTATGCTAACAAGACAAAGTTAAATTTGATTGGATGGAGGTGACAATTATTCCAACTATAAATATATTTTGGAGAAAGTAATTTGGTATAGGTTAACAATTGCAAACTTAGTGTTGGAACTTTTAAAGTTTTGAGAACACAACATTGACTGATAAATCCTCATGGCTTCGAGAGAGTAGGGGAAGAAAACCCAAATCATTCCAAATAAGCTCACCAAACATATGGAAAATAAATTGAGGCAAATTGACATGGTTTAGTCAATTGTGCGTAGTGTTCAAATCATTAACTTAAAGAAAGGAAAAATATGCATCAAAAAAGAAAACACACATTTAGTAGAGTTTAGTTACAAAGCAACTTCAAGCAATCTAGATAAATCTCGAAAAGTTATCATAGCTTTCAAATTCTAAGATATTGGAAAATGAAACACAACATGTTAATAATGTTGAAACAATTAAGATTAAGCTTCAGTTTCATTGAATTTTTATGTAACATCACACCGAACAAATTTCCCTACCCATAGTAAAATTTCTTATAATATATGAATTCATCACTATATCTTATAGTATAGTTTTTGTTGTTGTAATCAACTTTTGAAACAAGGTAGTGGCCAAAATACCATTATATATTTGGTATTGGATATATGTTAGTCATGTAATGGGATCACCTAACTTTAACAAAGGCAAAGGGTAAGGTTTTCACCACACACAATATAAAACCTTGCACTTTACTCGTTTAAGATAGTCACCTAACTTTAACCGAGCCAAAGGGAAAGATTTTAACTACACAAAATATAAAACCTTGCACTTTACTGGTTTTAGATAGTGCTTGATAGAAGATCATCCCTTTTGAGTAAGGATTATACTAATATTTCTTGTGTATAATTTGTTTATGCTTATGTTTCAAGTTTCATTTATGTTATGGTTGATGAAATGTGATGATTATTTGTTTAGATTTAATTTTGGATGTATTAGTGTTAAAATTTGTTAAAAAAGAAGTGTTTATTCAACTATTGAATCCACTTAAGTTTTGTTGATATTATAGTAGCTGCGGGAGGTATTTACCTCCACGTGTAAACCTGATGAGGATAGAATACTCTGGGAAGAAAGAAGAAACACTAATGAGTTGGCTAATAACCCTAGAACACTTGTCGGCTCAAGAAAATAAAATTATATATTAGGTTATTAGCCTCCAAGAGAAGAAGTCGGCCAGAAATTATAATATATACTGAATAGACAGATACCCGGAATGAGAAGTCGACCCAGGCAATTAGCCAGAATTAGTATAAATACAGGAGGCCAGTTCTCATTCTGGCAGGCAGTCTCAGAATTGTAGAGCAACACTTATGTGCACTGCAGTTGACCAATTTCTGCGCAATTTTGGAGGAGAGTTGTCGTTGGAGCTGCTGCAACTAGCAGTGACGCTTGAACCATCTCTTGGTTAGGGTTTGGGTTATTTGATCAGCTCTTGGTTGTGCGCTATCCTTGGGGAAAGGTGTGCTACCCTTTGTTTGGCTATCTATCCAAGGGTTTGCTTCCGGAGTGATTCTCTGTCAAGGTTAAGGTTCTCGGAGGTTGGCTTCGGCCTATAGTTGGGTGACAATGGAGATATTATCAATGGTAAAATGAGCACATCCATTATATTCTAACATGTTATGGGCCCACACCTCCTTCATTTAGTCTAACCGTTGGAAGGAAACATATCTGTAAGGATATTGAGCTCATTGAAGAACTATCGCTAGGATTTCTAGTAGGAGTAGTCACCATAGCATTGTCGCTAGGGTTACTAGCAGGTGCAGTTGCAAAAAACCTAAACCTCTCGTTGAGGCACCTTAAGTGAAGGGATTGACCTAATTTCTAGACAGATCAGTGCACCCTAGCCTAGCGCATCTCCTAATACTCTCAGCAAGGCAAGACATCAAGTTTGAGTTTCTAGTCAAATCTAGGGTTGACCAAGTCAAAGCAGCCAGGACTTACTCTATGAAGTCAGAGAACAAGTTAGATGGAGCTTCTAACTTCAGAGCGTGGAAGACAAGGATCGACCTCATGCTTTCCAATAATAAAGTGTTGAATATCGTGAAATGAAAGATCGTGGAACCAGTGTTTGAAGAAGGAAAAGAGAAGGAACCACAGAACGTTGAATCTATGGAGAAGTTCAAATACGGTGACATCAATGCTATGAGTATCATAGTGGAATCTATAAAACACAACTTGATACCCTACATCTCTCATCTTGACTCATCGAAGAAAATGTATGATGCCCTAACAAATCTCTTCTCCGTCAGAAACATTGGACAAGTAATGAGTCTGAAGAATGAGCTCTGTGACATGAAGATGAATGATGACGACAACATAACATCATACTTTGTGAGAATATCTCAGTTAAGAGATAAACTACAATATATAGAAGAGATCATATCAGAGAAGGAGTTGGTAAACATAGTACTCAATGGTCTTCCCAAGACGTGGGATGCATTTGTCGTAAGCATGAACACAAGAAAGGAGTATCCGACATTTGAAGAAATTTGGAATTGTTGTGATCAAGAAGAATCAAGGATCGGTGAAAAAGAGAAACCCCAAAATAAGTACGATCATCAAGCCTTCAAAACAAGCTTCAAGAACTTTAGGAACAAAAGGAAGTTTGTCTCAAAGAAGAAGATAAATCAAGAGAAAGATACTTCATAAATACAATGCTTCAACTGTCAAAAGTATGGTCACTACAAGAATCATTGTCCCGAGCTAAAAAAAAAAGGAAGGAGAAACACGAAGCATCAATTGCCGAAGAAAAGGAACCTACAAAGAAGACTAAGCAGGATGAAAGAGACTTCTTCTTCTAAAGGTAACAATACTCTTCTTATTTCTTGTACATATCTTGTTTGCATTGTCTCTGTACATATCTTGTTTGCATCGTCTCTGTACATATTTGGTATATCTATCTCTTGGAAGATAATGTGTTCCAAGAAGAACTATACCTATGGAAGAACAACAAGATAAGGATTGATATCATTAGATAATACACATGAAAGGATGAAATGCGTCAAACAAATCATGTGGAAGCTATTGCAATATAAGTCGAATCAATCATGAAGAGACTTAGAAGAAGCAAAGACAGAAATAAGTCAGCAATCAAGAAGAAATTAGATAAATACTTATGAAGTTTTGTAGAAGACAACAAGATGAAAGCGTGGACTCTATTAGACAAAGAGAGCCAATTGTATATTGGAGAAGACAATAAGGATGCAAACATAAGTGTGGACTCTGTTAGATGGGGGGAGCTGATTATATGCACTCATACATGAAGCAAGGATTAGGAGGGAGCTAATCCTATGATCCATTAAATATGATGAAGTATATATCCATGGTCGTAGCCATAAAAGACAGTACGTGTCTAGTTCAACCTCAGAAAAAGTATTCTTCGAAGAGAAGCCTTAAAGTATCCCTGGTTGTCCATCCACATCTATGATCCTATGATGAAAGAAAGAAATTGAATCTTTAGGGAATGGAATCTATAAGAAACTCCATGGACCTGAGAACTAAAGAAACACATCAGGAATAACATGAAGATTCCAAGAAAGAAAGAGAAGCCAGGAAAACCAGTCATTGTATTAAGAATCACAAGATTACCAGCCTGATATGAACTCAATAAAAGCAATCAAGCAGAGGAACTGAAAGTCTTGATGAAGAACAGTGTATGAAAGACTTATGAATGAAATCATTGTGAGATCTAGAACTAGAGGTTCTCTCAGATGGAGGGAGAAGACTATGATGATTACTTATTTTGGTAAAACAAACATATCTTTACATGAGTCAATATCCATGAGTTGAAGTTCTACATCAGATAAATGCAAAGATTGTTCTCTGGAGCAATTGAGCAAAGAGCATATGAAGAGCAATCTCAAGACTTTGAGGCATACCAGAAAGAGACCCTTGTGTGCAGATGGAAGAAAATAACTTGGTGGAGAACCTCCAGTGCATAGCAAAAGCGTGGTGAAGATTTCCTATAACAGAGATATTGTATCAAGATGATTACTCAGTAGATCAGATCTCATGATGACAGAAGAAGTGCCACATGGATATGTTCCAGTTTTCCAACAATGATATACTCTATTGTTCAGAGCTACATGAAGCCTTCACAAAAAATCAGTGTTCCAGACTAAAGTACATTTGAAATCAAGCATTACATTATCCATGAAGTCCAGAAAGGAGAAAGTGGTTCTATCTCCAATGTTGGCCTTTTTAATCAATAGGATGTTGGCCTTTTTAATCAATAATATAAGAAGCATGTTCAAGTATCTAGGACATATAAAATAATTTTTTTATGAGGCCATTGTTTTGGAATTGAATGAATGTTTTGAATATAATTATTTAAAATTGTTTTGGAATTTAATGAATGTTGTCTCGAAAGAATCTGGACCACCCATTTGTGGGGACGCGTGGTGAAGATCTAAGGCCACCGGGGTTTCGAACATTAGAGAAATAGGAGTGAAGACCCCGCCAAAATCCCAAAAGGTAGAATGTCAGGATTTAATCTGGGTCGTTGATCAAGTCGATGATCTGGACCGTAGATTCGGATGATACCAGGCTTCCGAGTCCCAAGGATTAAAAAGGGAAAGAAGGGACACTTGCATCACGATTCCCCGAATTGCGAAACCCCAAAAACATTTAGAGGAATAGCACCTGGTCATAGGATCGGTCATATGAAAAGTGAACCAAGGGAGGAACTAAGGATCTGTTAGATCCTTTCAGGTTTCGACATTTCAAAAGAAAGAGAACAAGGGAACGCTTGCATCGCGATTCCCCGAGTCACGAAAGTCGGAAGCGCCTTCTTGGTAAGGCATGTGGTCATAGCCAACGATCATGTGGGGGATCATAAGGGAAGGGAGGGTCTCACACTAGGCCCCATAAAGATTTGGGGATTTTGTTCCTCGAAGAAAAGATGAAAAGAAAAAGAAAATCTTAGTTTTCGTAGTGGGTGTGTGACAAATTGGTATCAGAGCATGGTTACAACACTTGGCCTTCTTGGGCTCATGGAAAATTTGCGCAGTAACTCCATCTGAACTACTCTTAAAAGGAGTAACCCTCTACCTTAACCCCCCTTATCAAATGCTGAAGTTAAGAATGAAAATTTCCTATTGTGTGTATGCATTTGAAAAATATGAATTATGCGCTGATTATGAATGAATATAATGTTGACTAACAACAAGTGTTTTTCTTGCACAACAAGCGAACGATCAACCACGGGAAACTACAGACGCATAGAATGGTGATGCAGCATGAAGTGGGGGATGCCTCCCACAATAGAGACGAAGAGTTTGATGAAAGGAGAGTGGTAGAGACCCCTCCAGATCTAGCTGAGATTGTGAGAAGCCTCATGGTCGAACTACAAAGCTGCAAGGCCGACAATGAGAGGTTGATAAAAGAGCAAGAGAAGAAAACGGAAATTAATGCAATCTTGTTGCAGAGATTATTCGATATACAAAGACAATTGCAGCACAGACCTGACACCAGTCACACGGACCAACAACAGAAAAAGAGAATTCGAAGCCCACCTAGGATATGGAAATGTGATCCTTTAAGTGGCCACACTAGGAGGATCACCTCGAGAAAGGTTCACCCCAAAGATAAGGGACAAGATTCGAACGATTCCTCCAGAAAGGAAACTAGCGACTCGGAGGGATCTTCTAGTAGCAGAGCTAGTTCTTATTCCCGAAGAAAATAGAAGAAGCGAAATCATTCCAAAAATCATAATCTCGAAGAATTCAAGAAGGCCAAACCACCCTCTTTCGACGGTGAAATAAATAAGGGAGAGGAAGTGGAGGCCTAGCTGCTTGGATTAAAGAAGTATTTCAGAGTCCATGACTTCTCGAAAAATTTAAAAGCCCGAGTAGCCACTTTCATCCTGAATGGGAAGGATTTCATTTGGTGGGAAGACCTTAAGAACGTAAAAGGGATTCACGAAGAAGACCTATCTTGGGAATGGTTTGAGAAATACTTCAGGAAGAAGTATATGTCGGAAAAGTATTTCAACGAAAAGACTAAAGAATTCTATGAACTCAAGCTGGGGCAACGCACCATAGAGGAATATGTCAATAGATTTCTCGAATTGTTGAGGTACATACCCTATATAAAAGCAGAAAAGGAAAAGGTGCAACGATTCATCAATGGACTACCTAAGGACTATCAGAACGTGATTGAGTTTGACGAGCCAAAGACCCTAGAAGATACTATCTGAAAGGAAAGATATTGTTATGAATAGCTTGGGCATCGGACAAAGCCTCGTGAAGGATGGAAGCAGAAGAATAGTTTGGGATTCAAGAAAAAGAGGTTTAAATCCCCAAGATTTAAAAACTATAAAAAGGACTCAAGGATGAGCTTCCCAACCCAAAGTATACACCAACAGAATTTCCCCTCCCAAAGAAAAAACAAACCTTTTGGATCTACCCCATGAAATATTGATAACCTGAAGAAAGAACCCTTGAAATGTTGGGGTTGTGGAGAAGAACATCTATTAAGGGACTGCCCGCACCGACAACAGAACAGTCGAAGAATTTACAACGTTCAAGAAGCTACCACTGTCAATGGCATGGCCAAGAGCATGCCGCAAATTTATGAAGCCTTGGATAATAAACAAGCTGACCACCAAGCTTCAGTGGTGGAGATGGAAGGTATGATCACCAACCATCTAGTGTCTATTCTAATTGACCCTGGTTCAAATTTGAGTTATATAGCCCCTAAGGATATTGATAAGTGTAAATTAAAGCCACATAAACACGCCAAGCCATGGTTGGTATAGTTAGCCACTGGCACCAAAAGAAAGGTAATGGAGGTCATACCATCTTGCCAATTCACTATGGGTGAATTTCCCACCCAAGCAACCCTTAACGTATTACCCCTAGGATCGTATGACCTATTGATTGGTATGGACTGGCTATCCACATATAAATCCAAACTATACTGTTACCATAAAACCTTAGAATGTGTAAGTGAAGAAGGAAGAAGGTTAACCCTTCAAGGGATCCAAAAACCTGTCTCGGTGAGACGAATATCAGCCCTTCAAATGAGAAAGTATTACAGAAAGGGATGTCCACTATATGCGATACAAGTGTTGGAATCAGTTGAAGATGACAAGCCAAGCCTCGAAGACCACCCCACACTAAGAGAATATAGATATGTATTTCCGGAAGAGGTACCGGGTTTACCTCTGAGAAGGGACATTGACTTCTCGATAGAGCTTGCACCGGGAGCAGTACCCGTGTCTAGGACACCCTACAGGATGAGCACACCCAAGCTAGTTGAGCTTAAATTACAACTAAGAGAAATGATGGACAAAGGCTATATTCAGCCTAGTGTGTCTCCATGGGGAGCACCAGTCCTGTTTGTGAAAAATAAAGATGGTACTCTCCGACTTGGCATAGATTATAGACAACTCAATAAGGTAACCATAAAGAACAAGTACCCCTTACCCAGGATTGATGACCTGTTCGATCAATTGGGAGGTGCTTCCATCTTCTCAAAGATTGACTTGAGATCTGGATACCATCAAGTCTGAATCAAGGGTGAAGACATCTACAAAACTGCCTTCAGGATGAGATATGGTCACTATGAGTTTGTGGTAGTACCATTTGGATTGACCAATGCCCCTGCCACTTTTATGTGCTTGATGAACAATGTGCTCAGCAAATTCCTAGACAAATTTGTACTGATTTTTATTGACGATATATTAATTTACTCCAAGAATAGAGAGGAACATGAGGAACATCTTAGACTTGTGCTTCAAATGCTAAGAGAACATCAACTCTATGCCAAATTTAGCAAGTGTGACTTTTTCCAGAAGCAAATGCATTACTTGGGCCATATCATATCTGAAGAAGGAGTAGTGGTAGACCCTAACAAGATCAAGTCTATCATGGAATGGCCTACCCCAAAGGATGTTTCAGATATCGGATCCTTTATGGGCTTAGCAGGATACTATAGGAGGTTTATAAAAGGATTCTCCAAGATTGGTTGTCCAATCACTGCTCTCCAGAAGAAGGGAGTTAAATTCCTTTGGACCCCAAAATGCGAAGAAAGGTTTCATCTCCTAAAACATCTACTGGCCCACGCACCCGTGTTGAAGATCGTCGATCCCGAAGCTGACTTCCTAGTATGTATAGATGCCTGCAAGGAAGGGCTCGGAGGAGTCCTTATGCAATAAGGAAGCATAGTCTACTATGAATCCTAAAAATTGAATGAGCATGAAGCCAACTATGTGACCCATGATCTAGAGCTGGCCGCCATAGTGCACACCTTGAAAATGCGAAGACATTACCTCCTGGGAAGGAAATTTGTACTCATGACAGACCATTATGGATTGTGATATCTATTTGACCAACCAAATCTCAATGCCAGACAAGCTAGGTGGATGGCCCTCCTTAGTGAGTTTTATTTTGAAATCAAACATGTTAAAGGAAAGGAAAATAAGGTGGTCGATGCCCTTAGCAGAAGTATGAAAACAATTCACCTGACAGCGGTGAGTACCTGCAAGACAAAAGTCAAAGAAAGAGTCAAGAATGCACAATAAACAGACACATTCTTCCAGACCGTGACCTCGTACCTGGAGCAAGAACCCACAGGAATAAAGTATGAAGGCTACCAGATGATAGATGGAGGTCTGTTAACTTACAAAAATAGATTGTATATTCCAGATTGTGACGACTTAAAGAGGTTCATAATGGATGAACTACATAAAAGACCATACACTGGTCACTCGGGATATCAGAAGATGATCACGGCCACTAGGAAACAATTCTATTGGTCTGGGTTAAAGAAAGACATAGCTAACTATTTAGCTAAGTACCTAGAATGCCAATAGGTTAAAGCAGAACACCGGCACCCAGCAGGATTATTACAACCTCTACCAATCCTGGAATGGAAATGGGAAACCATTTCCATGGACTTCATCACCGGATTACCAACATCGACCAAACAAAATGACGCCATCATGGTAGTGGTGGATAAACTGAGTAAGTCCACCCATTTTATCCCCGTCAAATAGACTTGTAAGGCAATAGATATCGCCAGCATATTCATGAAGGATATATTCAAACTACATGGTATGCCTAAAGAAATCGTGTCTGAAAGAGACACGAAATTTACTTCCAACTTTTGGAAATCCTTGATGGCTGGTCTAGAGACCAAATTATTGTTTATCACATCCTATCATCCTCAAACCGATGGACAGATGAAAAGAGCGAACCAAATATTGGAAGACATGCTAAGAATGCATGTAATGCATCAACCCAAAAAGTGGGAAGATTACCTACCACTGGTGGAATTTGCCTACAATAACGGCTACCAAGAATTCCTGAAGATGAGTCCCTTCAAAATCCTCTATGGTAGACCATGCAACACCCCAGTCAGTTGGAGTAATCCTATAAATAGAATTACTATTGGACTCGACATGCTGAAAGAAATGGAACAACAAGTGATTCAGATAAAATAGAATCTGAAGGTCACTCATAACAGACAGAAAAGTTACGTCGATCGAAAGAGAACTCTAAGAGAATTCAAGATGGGAGACCATGTATATCTCAGAGTTAGGCCTAGGAAGAGTTCCCTGAGGATGGGATCTTGTGCCAAGTTGGCACCTCAGTATTGCGAACCCTTTGAAGTTCTAGATAGAGTGGGACCTGTAGCCTATAGGCTAGCACTTCCTCCCACAGTAAAAGTGCATAATTTTTTTCATGTTTCATTATTGAAGAAATATGTACATGATTCTAATCATATAATTGACTGGTCTGTGATCCAAGTGGAACTGGAGGGAGAATTCCTGCCAGAACCTCGATGCATACTGGACAGAAAGGAAACCCCACTCAGGAACCAAACCATTGCACAGGTCAAGGTGTAGTGGAAACATTTTGGCCCAGATGAGGCTACCTGGGAAATGGAAGATGCCATGAAACAGACATATCCGATTTTGTTTACTTCTGTACATGCACGTCATATTGATATATAGAACATCGAGGATGGTGTTCCTTTAAGGGGGAGGGAATTGTAACACCTTGTTTCCCCCAATTTGTAAAAATAACTATATTGGCCAAGAACTATGGCAAACTCAAAGATGTGAATGTTTGATTTGATGGACCTTTTTATAAAAGGTCGATGAATGTAAAATATATTATGAATATGTGTTGCATGGTTGTTGGGAGGGGGATGTGCTAAAATATACCATGATGGCTAAGGAGAGGTGGTGGAAGGGACCTGGAATGGTTTTGTTAACTTGCACTGGGCTAGTACCGTACTGGTTTTTACTTGCTCAAAGATCAAAGCATCTCTCTGACCCTGGAATGGATTTCCCATCAAATTGGTATGTGGGGAGGCTCCTCAAGAGTTAATGAGGGGATGGGGGTGAACTGCCCATCCGTAACAGCTCCTAGACCTGACCATGGACGGGGAAATTCATGCCACACGCAATCTTGCAGAGAAAAGGAAAGAGAGGAAGTGTGGTAAGAAAGAGGAGAGGAGAACGCGTGCGACGGATATCACGGAAGAGAACCAAGAGAAACTCAGGAAATACATGGAGTTTTGAACATAGGAGAAGGAGAGTAACCTTCGTCCTTGACTTCCGTTGAGCTGGAAGTAGAAGATTGAATCTTGAGTGTCGTGGTCTAGCTCGGGGGTGCCTAGTGGTAAATCCGTTTGGAGTCACTGAGCCTACAGTTGGGTGGAAACAAGCACCCCTCTTAGCAGTCGCATCACACCTGGTTTTTTTCTGATAAGTGTTTATATCTTGTATCTTGAATTGAATATCTTGGACGCATGCTCATGTTTGTACACTCATAAATGCTTTCTGTATAGAAGTGTTTGCCTGGTGTTTTGATCAGAAATAATGGATGCATGCTTATACTTATATGACCATAATCAGTTTATGTATAGAATGAATAAGTTCATATTACGAGTCCATTCCTATGAGATTTGTCCCATTTACTTGACTCATGCTATGCCCTGGTTTGATTTCCCAAAGGCACCTCCTTCCGCGAAAGTTCCCTTGTATCCTAGAGCTGGAGTGAGTTCCTTGAAAAGACTATCGTTTTAGTAAACCCATGAGTTTACTTCACCCTTGTCACAGAGTTCATAGCTCGGTGATTTAGGAAGGATTTTCAGTCAGGTCACCAAGCCTAGGGAAAATTACCCAAAAAACCCGTTGAAGGATTATGTGATCTAAGTCTGGGAACCTTGTACAAGAGAGAGTGGTTCTCTCAGGTTTTCGGTGTTTTGGCACCCAGGAAACCCAAGGGCAAGTTCCCTCGTATTCTCTAGTCGCGAAGTCCTGATATGCGAAACCCCGAATCGTTTTAAGCGTATATGAGTTTCGGCGTTTCAACACCTGGGAAACCCAAGGGCAAGTTCCCTCATATTCGCCAGTCGCGAAATCCCGATATGAGAAACCCCGAATCAGCTAAGCGTGAATAGGTTTCGACGTTTCAGCACCCGGGAAACCCAAGAGAAAGTTCCCTCGTATTCACCAGTCGCGAAGTCCCGATATGCGAAACCCCGAATCAGTTTAAGTGTGAATGAGTTTCAGTGTTTTGACCCCCTGGAAACCCAAGGGCAAGTTCCCTCATATTCTCTAGTCGCGAAGTCCCAATATGCGAAACCCTGAATCGGTTTAAGCATGAATGATTTTCAATGTTTCGGCACCCGGAAAACCCAAGGGCAAGTTCCCTCGTATTCTCCAGTCGCAAAGTCCCGATATGTGAAACCCCGAAACGGATGAGCATTAATAGGTTTCGACGTTTCAGCACTCGAGAAACCCAAGGGCAAGTTCCCTCATATTCGCCAGTCATGAAATCTCGATATATGAAACCCAGAATCAGTTTAGCGTGAACAAGACTTGACATTTCGGCGTCTCAGCACCCAGGAAGCCCAAGGGAAAGTTCCCTCGTATTCGCTAGTCGCGAAATCCCAGTACACGAAACCTCGATACGCTC
Source organism: Picea engelmannii (assembly GCA_009831015.1). Classification (NCBI taxonomy): domain Eukaryota; kingdom Viridiplantae; phylum Streptophyta; class Pinopsida; order Pinales; family Pinaceae; genus Picea; species Picea engelmannii. Next base: position 180,768 of record ML780122.1, on the reverse strand, counting down.
TGTGAATGAGCCCTAGGTCACCGGACAAGGTCTTGTGGTAGGGAGGAGGAGTCTCGAAAGAATCTAGACCAACCATTTGTGGGGATGTGTGGCGAAGATCTAAGGCCACCGGGGTTCCGGACATCAGAGAAATAGGAGTGAAGACCCCGCCAAAATCCCAAAAGGTAGAATGTCAGGATTTAATCTGAGTCATTGATCAAGTCGATGATCTAGACCGTATATTCGAATGATACCAGGCTTCTGAGTCCCGGGGATTAAAAAGGGAAAGAAGGGACGCTTGCATCGTGATTCCCCGAATCGCGAAACCCCAAAAAAATTTAGAGGAATAGCAACTGGTCATAGGATTGGTTGTATGACAAGCGACCCAAGGGAGGAACTAAGGATCTGTTAGATCCTTTCAGGTTTCGGCATTTTGAAATACAGAGAACAGGGGAACTCTTTCATCGTGATTCCCTGAGTCGGGAAAGTCGGAAGCGCCTTCTTGGTAAGGTCTGTGGTCATAGCCAACGATCATGTGGGGGAGCATAAGGGAAGGGAGGGTCTCACGCTAGGCCCCATAGAGATTCGGGGATTCTGTTCCTCAAAGAAAAGACGAAAAGAAAAAGAAAATCTTAGTTGGCGTAGTGGGTGTGTGACAGATATGCATTAAGACTATTTGAGCAGAGGCAGTATGAGGTGTGATCTCTCTAGAATGTTTGTTATATAATTTGGGTTTGTTGAACAAATTACAAGTCCATTGTAAGAGATGATAGAATCAATGAATGAACATTAAAATACCAAATTTATAATTTTCTCACATACCTACAACTAAAGGGGTTGAACTAAAGTATGATTCCAATTTGGAAGAACTAAGGGAATTGTAAAAGTAATGAAAGTAAAAGAGGTTAATTTACGCTAACAAGACAAAGTTAAATTTGATTGGATGGAGGTGACAATTATTCCAACTATAAAGATATTTTGGAGAAAGTAATTTGGTATAGGTTGACAATTGCAAACTTAGTGTTGGAACTTTTAAAGTTTTGAGAACATGACAATGACTGAGAAATACTCATGGCATCGAGAGAGTAGGCGAAGAAAACCCAAATCATTCCAAATAAGCTCACCAAACATATGGAAAATAAATTGAGGCAAATTGACATGGTTTAGTCAATTGTGTGTAGTGTTCAAATCATTAACTTAAAGAAAGGAAAAATATGCATCAAAAAAGAAAACACACATTTAGTAGAGTTTAGTTACAAAGCAACTTCAAGCAATCTGGATAAATCTCGAAAAGCTATCATAGCTTTCAAATTCTAAGATATTGGAAAATAAAACACAACATGTTCATAATTTTGAAACAATTAATATTAAGCTTCAGTTTCATTAGATTTTTATGTAACATCACACAGAAAAAACCTCCCTGCCCATTGTAAAATTTCTTATAATATATGAATTCATCATGATATCTTATAGTATAGTTTATGTTGTTGTAATTAACTTTTGAAACAATGTAGTGGCCAAAATACCATTATATATTTGGTATTGGATATATGTTATTCATGTAATGGGATCACCTAACTTTAACCAAGACAAAGGGTAAGGTTTTCACCACACACAATATAAAACCTTGCAATTTACTTGTTTAAGATAGTCACCTAACTTTAACCAAGCCAAAGGGTAAGGTTTTCACCACACACAATATAAAACCTTGCACTTTACTGGTTTTAGATAGTGCTTGATAGAAGATCATCCCTTTTGAGTAAGGATTATACTAATATTTCTTGTGTATAATTTGTTTATGCTTATGTTTCAAGTTTCATTTATTCTATGGTTGATGAAATGTGATGATTATTTATTTAGATTTAATTTTGGATGTATTAGTGTTAAAATTTGTTAAAAAAGAAGTGTTTATTTAACTATTAAATCCACTTAAGTTTTGTTGATATTATGGTAGCTGCGAGAGGTATTTACCTCCACGTGTAAACCTGATGAGGATAGAATACTCCGGGAAGCAAGAAGAAACCCTAATGAGTTGGCTAATAACCCTAGTAGACTTTTCGGCTCAAGAATATAATTTATATTAGATTATTAGCCTCCAAGAGAAGAAGTCGGCCAGAAATAATAATATATACTAAACTGACAGATACCTGGAATGAGAAGTCGGCCCAAGCAGTTATCCATAATTAGTATAAATATAGGAAGTCAGTTCTCATTCTGGCAGGCAGGCTCAGAATTGCAGAGAAGCACTTGTGTGCACTGCAGTTGCCCAGTTTTTGCGCAGATTTGGAGGAGAGTTGTCGTTGCAGCTACTGCAGCTAGCAATTATGCTTGAACTATCTCTTGGTTAGGGTTTGGACTATCTGGTCAGCTCTTATTGGTGTGCTATCCTTGGGGAAAGGTGTGCTACCCTTTATTTGGCTATCTAGCCTAAGGTTTTCTTTCGAAGTGATTCTCTGTCAAGGTTAAGGTGCTCGGAGGGTGGCTTCGGCCTATGGTTGGGTAACAATAGAGATATTGTCAATGGTAAAATGAGCACATCCATTATATTCTAATAGTTTATGGTCCCATGCCTCCTTCATTCAGTCTAACCGCTGGAAGGAAACATAGCTGTAAGGATATTGAGCTCGTTGAAGAACTGTCGCTAGGGTTTCTAGCAGGAGCAGTCACCATAACATTGTCGCTAGGGTTACTAGCAGGTGTAGTTGTAGAAAGCCTAAACCTCTCGTTGAGGCACCTTAAGTGAAGGGATTGACCTAATTTCAGGACAGATCAATGCACCCTAGCCTAGCACATCTCCTGATACTCTCAGCAAGCCAAGACGTCAAGTTTGAGTTTCTAGTCAAATCTAGGGTTCACCAAGTCAAAGCAGCCATGAATTACTTTATGAAGTCAGAGAACAAGTTATATGGAGCTTCTAACTTCAGAACATGGAAGACAAGGATCGACCTCATCCTTGCCAAGAATAAAGTGTTGAATATCGTGAAAGGAAAGATTGTGGAACCAGTGTTTGAAGAAGGAAAAGAGAAGGAACCACGGAACGTTGTAGCTATGGAGAAGTTCAAAGACGGTGACATCAATTCTATGAGTATCATAGTGGAATCTATAAAAGACAACTTGATACCCTACATCTCCCATCTTGACTCATCAAAGAACATGTACAATGCCCTAACAAATCTCTTCTTGGTCAGAAACATTGGACAAGTAATGAGTCTGAAGAATGAGCTCTGTGACATGAAGATGAATGATGAAGATAGCATAACATCATAATTTGTGAGAATCTCTCAGTTAAGAGATCAACTACAAGCTATTGAAGAGATCATCTCAGAGAAGGAGTTGGTAAACATAGTACTCAATGGTCTTCCCAAGGCATGGGATGCATTTTCCGCAAGCATGAACACAAGAAAGGAGTATCCAACATTTGAAGAACTTTGGACTTGTTGTGCTCAATAAGAATCAAGTATCAATGCAAAAGAGAAACCCCAAAAGAAGTATGATGATCAAGCCTTCACAATAAGATTCAATAACTTCAGGAACAAAATGAAGTTTGGCTCAAAGAAAAGACAAATCAAGAGAAAGATATTTCAGAAATATACTGCTTCAACTGTCGAAAGTATGGTCACTACAAGAATCATTGTCCCGAGCTAAAAAAAAAAGGAAGGAGAAACACGAAGCATCAATTGCCAAAGAAAATGAACCTACAAAGAAGACTAAGCAGGATGAAAGAGACTTCTTCTTCTAAAGGTAACAATACTCTTCTTATTTCTTGTACATATCTTGTTTGCATCGTCTCTGTACATATATTGTTTGCATCATCTCTGTACATATCTTGTATATCCATCTCTTGGAAGATAATGTGTTCCAAGAAGAACTATACCTATGGAAGAACAACAAGATAAGGATTGATATCATTAGCTAATACACATGAAAGGATGAAATGTGTCAAACAAATCATGTGGAAGCTATTGCAAGATAAGTCGAATCAATCATGAAGAGACTTAGAAGAAACAAAGACAGAAAGAAGTCAGCAATCAAGATAAAATTAGAGAAAGACTTATGACATTTTGTAGAAGACAACAAGACGGAAGCGTGGACTCTGTTAGACAAAAAGAGCCAATTATATATTGGAGAAGACAATAAGGATGTAGACAAAAGCATCGACTTTGTTAGACGGGGGGAGTCGATTATATGCACTCATACATGAAGCAAGGATTAGGAAGGAGCTAATCCTATGATCCATTAAATATGATGAAGTATATATTGTAACACCATGTTTCCCCCAGCTTGTAAATATAACTGGACTGGCCAAGAACTATGGCAAACTCATAAATGTGAATATGTGATGTAAATGGACCTTGAGGAAGAGGTCAATGAATGTGAATAACCTTTTGAATTTATTGCAGGACTGCTGAGAGGGGATGTGCAGAAAAAGAGACCACGATGGCAGTGGAGGGCACCTGGAAAGGTGGCGTTAACTTCCACTGAGAATTAACACCGTATTTGGACTCCACTGGCCCGGAGAACCAAAAGCGGCTCACTGGCCCTGAATTTAATGCCTTGCAGGCTGGTAGGTTGATGGCTTAGTGAGGGATGGGGAGATGAACCGCCTATCTGTAGAGCCATCATGACTGACCAGCGCAAGGGTAATCATGCCACATGCAACCTCGCGAGAGGATAAGGCGTATGGCAGAAGCGATTGGAGGGGGCAGACGCAAGGGGAACTTTGGCATTAAGCAGAGTGAGTGATAGCAGAGAGGGAGGATTGCAACCTTTGCTCCTGGTCACTGGTAGACAGAGAGACGCAGTTTCATGGCGTCGTGGTCTCAGCTCGGGGGTGGCTAGTGGTAAATCTGCTGGGAGTCACTACGCCTACAGTTGGGTGGAAACGAGCACCCCTCTCAGTAGTTGCACCCATTTCTGGTCTTATTTCTGATAAGTGTTTTACATATTGCATCTTGAAATTTATAGAATGATATATATATGTATATGCTCATAGAAATGTGAAATTGTGAATGATTTCTGTGTAAGAATATCTGTGCAGTGTTTGATAAGAATGAATAGATATATGCTCATAACAGAGGAAACCATACATGATGTACGTTGATAAAGGAATTATATTTATGCCTAGGTTGAACTAAGTTAGGCTTACAGCCCGTTCTCGGGAAGCTGCTTTCCCTTACCCGTCTCCAGGGATGCCCTGGAATAGATCTCATCACAGAGACTTTCCCTCCTTAGAAAGGTTCACCAAGAACCAAGAAAAAGGACTTGAACGCACAAGTCTTAATAACCCTGTACGAGGAGGAACGACCCTCTTAAGATTTCGAAGTAGCAGCGTAGGGATAAGTAACGAATCGATGGATGAGATCTTGACGGAAGACCCATGGTCATTCACAACCATCAGATTGACAGAAGTAGTAAGAGCATTACACCTCTTGCCCTTTTTCCTCTATCCTCGGGAATAGCGGGGAAATCAGGATCGTAGGTCCCCCAAGGTCTGTGAGAATATTTGGACCGTTGATCCTTCCACATCTACGAAGTAGTGGAAGAATGCACAAGGTGGGACAATCTGAGCCGTTGGATCTCATTCAGGAATCTTGTCGGCCGTTGGATCGGGTTAAGATGCTTAGAGTTTAGTCTCTGTAGTGTGCGCAGGAAGGACGGATCTAGACCGTTGGATCTTGGCCCAATTACCCGTCAGCCATCGGATCAAACCAGAGCTGTCCAAGGGTTACCATCGGGAGTCCAGCCATCGGCATATCAGGATTCTTAAGGACAAGAAAATCGAGACACTTCAAGTCTCGAAACGTCGGGAAGATCTAAACCGCCCGTTGAGGATACACGTGGCGGAGATCGAGGTTACTATTGGGAGTCGGGATATTTGGCATCGGGAAATCGGAGTTCCCTAGGCCGTGAGAATTGGGACATCACAAGTCTCAAAATCCTGGAGAAATCGGGACCATCCATCAGAAGACAACGCGTGGCAACAATCGGTGCTGACGGGGAAGGTCCCGACAGGAAGCTGTTGATCGACGTTTGTGTCATCGAGATATCGGGAATCCTGATGAAAATGTATTTATGCATTTTGGAATCACGACGCTCGAAACACCGATGAGTGGGAGCCAACTGTCAGTATATTAGAGAAGTAGGAAGCGCCATGGTGGGGGCCATCTATCAGCATAGCGGGAAGACGGGATTCGAAGGATCGGGAATCCTGTGAGCCCATACATTTTGGCATTGAAAACCCCGTAGCTCCGATGAGGGATAAGACTACGGTCACGGGGATCATGGTCATGTGAGTTAGGAGCCTAGCCAGGAGAGATAGCGCGTAAAGGACGCGTCGAGATTCGAGGAATCGCGAGTCCTTGGGATGTTTTCATTTCAACGTTGGAAGGTCCGAAACCCCAATGGGGGACAAGGCTGCAGTCTTGTGAGATAGAGGTCACGTGGACTAAAGACTTAGCCCAGGAGGCCAAGGCAACAAAGGAGCGTATCGGGAATCGGAGATCGGTGAACCAAATTGTTGGGACATCACGAGTGTCAAACCTCGATGAGGAGGTACGGCTGTGGTCATATAGAGGGAGGTCGTATGGACTCAAAGGACTAGCCCAAGGGGGCTAGTGGATGTTGGAATGCGTAGGGAATCGAAGGATCATGGATCCAAAGGGCATATACATTTTGGCATTAGAAAGCCAGAAACCCCGACGAAAAGAAACAATATAAGGTTGCGGTCTCGTGAGCACGATCGTGTGGACCAGGGCATAGCCAGGAGGGGCTAAGGCCAGAAGAGAGCTCATCGAAGATCGGAGAATCAAGGGAATAGGAACCCTCGACATTAGAAAGGACAAAACCCCGAAAACTTGAATTTGTCATCAGGAAAAGACCACGGTTAGGTGTAGAGAGCCGTATAGGCGAATGAAAGACCCGTTGCTCAGGGTTGGCATGTCGTTGATGCGCCTTCGGGGAGTTCTCATTATTGAGAACTAAACGAAAAAGTTTGATCTAGGTAGTGGGTATGTTACAAAGTGGTATCAGAGCATGGTTACAACACTCGGCCTGATTGGGCTCATGCACGAGTCACGCATAAACCCCGTTCAAAGCACTCCTATGAGGAGTAATCCCCTAACTTAACTCTCTTGTCCGGGATTAAAACTTGGAAAATGAGAACCCGACTGTGTATGCAAGTGAAAGAAGTTATGAATTTATGCGCAATTTATAAAAAATGAATTTAACTCTTGACTAATAGCTAGCATTTGTCTTTTCACTCAAGCGGACGATCAACCGCGGGAATCTACAGACGCAGAGTATGGTGACTCACCAAGAGATGGGAGAATGTTCCCACAACAGAGACAAAGATTCTGACGAGAGAAGAGCAATAGGAACCCCTCTAGACCTAGCCGAGACTGTGAGGAGTCTCATGGTTGAGTTGCAAAGCTGCAAGGCCGACAATGAAAGGATGATGAAAGAACAAGAAAAGCAAACCGAAATTAATGCAGTTTTACTCCAGAGCTTATCCGACCTACAACGACAAATGCAGCATGAACTGAGATGCAGAATCATGGTCGTATCAGTGGCCATACTAAGAGAAGCACGTCAAGAAAGATCCACCCCAGAGGTAAAGGACCAGTGCCAGGCGATTCCACTGAGAAGGAAGCTGGTGATTCAGAAGGCTCTTCCAATAGCAGGACCAGTTCCTATTCTCAAAAGAAACAAAAGAAGCAAAAGACTTCCAAGAGTCATAAATTTGAGGAATTCAAAAAGGCCAAACCTCCCTCCTTCGACGATGAGATAAAGAAGGGAGAGGAAGCCGAGGCTTGGCTACTTGGACTGAAGAAATATTTCAGAGTCCATGATTTTTCAGAAAATTTGAAGGCCCGAGTGGCCACTTTCAATCTGAACGGAAAAGCTTCGATCTGGTGGGAAGACCTTAAGAATATGAAAGGGGTCCGCGAGGAGGACCTGTCTTGGAAACAGTTTGAAAAATACTTCTGGAAGAAGTATTTGTCGGAGAGATATTTCAACGAAAAGGATAAAGAGTTCTATGAACTCAAACTGGGACAACTTACCATAGAGGAATATGTCAACAAATTCCTTGACTTATTTAGATATGTACCCTACATCAAAGTAGAGAAGGCGAAGGCACAACGCTTCATCAGTGGGCTACCCAAGGAATACCAGAACCGAATTGAATTTGACGAGCCAAAGACCTTAGAGGACATTATACGAAAGGCAACATATTGTCATGAACAATATGGACATTAGGCAGAGTCTCACGGAGACTGGAAACAGAGGAATGGATCGAGGTTTCAAAAAAAGGGAAGCAAATTCTCAGGATTTAAAAACTACAAAAAGAACCCCAGAATGAACTTCACAACCCGGAGTGTACTCCAGCAGAACTTTTCCTCGGTTGACGGAAATAAAAATTATGGACCTATACCGGTAAAGACGAATAACCCAAAGAAAGAACCTCTGAAATTTTGGGATTGCGGAGGAGAGCATCTCTGGAGAGACTGTCCACACCGACAATAGAACAGTCGGAAAGTCTATAACCTTCAGGAAGCTACCACAGTCAATGATGTGGCAAGAAGTGTGCCACAGATTTATGCAGCCTTTGATAATAACCAAGCTGACCACCAAGCTTCAGTGGTGGAAATAGAAGGTATGATTTTCAACCATCTAGTGTCTGTTTTGATTGACCCTGGTTCAAATTTGAGTTATATAGCCCCTAGAGCTGTTGATAAATGTAAGCTACAGCCACGGAAACAAACTAAACCATGGTTGGTACAGTTAGCCACTGACACCAAAAGAAAGGTAGTAGAAGTCATACCAGCCTGCCAATTAATGTTGGGTGAATCCCCCACCCAAGCAACCCTTAATGTACTACCCCTGGGATCATACGATTTGTTGATTGGTATGGACTGGTTGGCCGCCCATAAAGCCAAACTGGACTGTTACCATAAAACCTTAGAATGTGTGAGCAAAGAAGGAAAAAGGATAACCCTCCAAGGGACCTGAAAACCGGTCTCGGTGAGACAAATATCAGCCCTGCAAATGAAAAAGTATTGCCGAAAGGGATGTCCCCTATATGCAATACAGGTGCTAAAAACAATCGAAGGCGCTAAACCCAGCCTTGATGATCACCCCATCCTGAGAGAATACATAGATGTGTTTCTGGAGGAGGTATCGGGTCTACCTCCGAGAAGAGACATTGACTTCTCGATCGAACTCGCACCAGGAGCGGTGCCGGTGTCTAGAACACCCTACCGGATGAGCACACCTAAGTTAGTTGAACTCAAATTGAAATTGAAAGAAATGATGGACAAGGGTTATATTCGACCCAGCGTGTCCCCATGGGGAGCACCGGTCCTGTTTGTGAAAAAGAAGAATGGCACCCTTAGACTGTGCATAAATTACAGACAACTCAATAAAGTAACCATAAAGAACAAATACCCCTTTCCCGGGATCGATGATCTATTCGACCAGTTGGGAGGCACGTCTATTTTCTCAAAGATTGACTTGAGGTCGGGATACCATCAAGTCCGAATTAAGGGTGAAGACATCCATAAAACCGCTTTCCAGACACGGTATGGTCACTATGAGTTTGTGGTAGTGCCATTTGGGTTAACCAATGCCCCT
>ML780122.1:149365-169910 GCA_009831015.1 Picea engelmannii | reverse complement strand
AACATCGACACCCAGCAGGACTACTACACCCTTTACCCATCCCAGAATGGAAATGGGAAACCATCTCCATGGATTTTATCACTGGATTACCAACTTCGACCAAACAGAATGACGCCATTATGGTAGTGGTGGATAAATTGAGCAAGTCTGCTCATTTCATCCTCGTCAAATCGACCTGCAGGGCGATAGATATTGCCCAGATATTCATGAAAGAGGTATTCTGACTGCACGGTATGCCGAGGGAGATAATATCTGATAGAGACACAAAATTTACTTCCAAATTTTGGAATTCACTGATGGCGGGATTAGAGACTAAATTGTTGTTTAGCACCGCCTATCACCCTCAAACCGATGGACAGACAGAAAGAGTAAATCAGATATTAGAGGATATGTTAAGGATGCATGTAATGCATCAACCCAGGAAATGGGAAGACTACCTTCCATTGGTAGAATTTGCCTACAACAACGGCTACCAAGCATCCTTAAAGATGAGTCCCTTCGAGGTCCTCTACGGTAGACAGTGTAATACTCCAGTCAGCTGGAGTAATCCTGTAAATAGAATCTCTTTTGGACCCGACATGCTGAAAGCAATGGAACAACAAGTAGCTCAGATAAAACAAAATTTGAAAAATCGCCCAGAACCGATAGAAAAGTTATGCTGACCAAAAGAGAACTCCAAGAGAGTTCAAAATGGGAGACCATGTATATCTCATAATTAAGCCCAGAAGGAGTTCCCTGAAAATGGGAGCTTATGCCAAATTGGCACCCCGGTATTGTGGACCCTTTGAGGTTCTAGAAAGAGTGGGACCTGTAGCCTATAGGCTAGCACTTCCTCCCACAGTAAAAGAACATAATGTTTTCCATGTTTCATTATTGAAGAAATATGTACATGATGCTAATCATATAATGGACTGGTCTGTGATCCAGGTGGAACCGGAGAGAGAATTTCTACCAGAACCCTAATGCATACTGGACAGAAAGGAAACCCCACTCCAGAACAAAACCATTGCATAGGTCAAGGTGCAATGGAAACATTTTGGCCCAGATGAGGCTACATGGGAAATGGAGGATGCCATGAGACAGGCATATCCGATTTTGTTTACTTTTGTACATGCAATTCACGTTAGTAGATAAGAACATCAAGGGCGATGCTCCTTTTTAAGGGGGAGGGAATTGTAACACCCTGTTTCCCCCATCTTGTAAATATAACTGGACTGGCCAAGAACTATGGCAAACTCATAAATGTGAATATGCGATGTAAGTGGACCTTGAGGAAGAGGTCAATGAATGTGAATAACATTTTGAATTTATTGTAGGACTGCTGAGAGGGGATGTGCAGAAAAAGAGACCACGATGGCAGTGGAGGGCACCTGGAAATGTGGTGTTAACTGCCACCGAGAATTAACACCGTATTTGGACTCCACTAGCCCGGAGAACCAAAAGCGGCTCGTTGGCCCTGAATTTAATGCCTTGCAGGCTGGTAGGTTGATGGCTTAATGAGGGATGGGGAGATGAACCGCCTATCCGTAGAGCCATCATGACTGACCAGCGCAAGGGTAATCACGCCACATGCAACCTCGCGAGAGGATAAGGCGTATGGCAGAAGCGATTGGAGGGGGCAGACGCGAGGGGAACTCTGGCATTATGTAGAGTGAGTGATAGCAGAGAGGGAGGATTGCAACCTTCGCTCCTGGTCACTGGTAGACAGAGAGACACAGTTTCACGGCATCGTGGTCTCAGCTCGGGGATGGCTAGTGGTAAATCCGCTAGGAGTCGCTACGCCTACGGTTGGGTGGAAACGAGCACCCCTCTCAGTAGTCATACCCATTTCTGGTGTTATTTCTGATAAGTGTTTTACATATTGCAAATTGAAATTTATAGAATGATATATATATATATATATATATATATATATATATATATATATATGTATATGCTCATAGAACTGTGAAATTGTGAATGATTTTTGTGTAAGAATGTATGTGCAGTGTTTGATAAGAATGAATAGATATATGTTCATAACAGAGGAAACCATGCATGACGTACGTTGATAAAGGAATTCTATTTATGCCTAGGTTGAACTAAGTTAGGCTTGCAACCCGTTCTTGGGAAGCTTCTTTCCCTTACGCATCTCCAGGGATGCCCCGGAATAGATCTCATCACAGAGACATTCCCACCTTAGAAAGGTTCACCAAGAACCCAGAAAAAGGACTTGAACGCGCAAGTCTTAATAACCCTGTACGAGGAGGAACGACCCTCTTAAGATTTTGAAGTAGCAGCGTAGGGATAAGTAACGAATCAACGGATGAGATCTTGACGGAAGACCCATGGTCATTCATGACCATCAGATTGATGGAAGTAGTAAGAGCGTTACACCTCTTGCCCTTTTTCCTCTATCCTCGGGAATAGCGGGGAAATCGGGATCGTAGGTCCCCCAAGGTCCGTGAGAATATTTGGACTGTTGATCCTTCCACATCTACGAAGTAGTGGAAGAATGCACAAGGTGGGACAATCTGAGTCGTTGGATCTCATTCAGGAATCCCGTTGGTCGTTGGATCGGGTTAAGATGCTTAGAGTTTAGTCTCTGTAGTGTGCGCAGGAAGGAAGGATCTAGACCGTTAGATCTTGGCCCAATTACCCGTCAGTCATTGGATCAGACCGGAGCTGTCTGAGGGTTACCATCGGGAGTCTAGCCATCGGCATATCGGGATTCTCAAGGACAAGAAAATCGAGACACTTCAAGTCTCAAAACGCCAGGAAGATCTGAACTGCCCGTTGAGGATACACATGGCGGAGATCGAGGTTACTATCGGGAATCGGGATATTCGGCATCGGGAAATCAGAGTTCCCGAGGCCGTGAGAATTGGGACATCACATGTCTCGAAATCCCGGAGAAATCGGGACCATCCATCAGAAGAGGACGCGTGGCAACAATCGATGCCGACGGGGAAGGTCCCGACAGGAAGTTGTTGATCGACGTTTGTGTCATCGGGATATCGGGAATCTTGATGACAATGTATTTATGCATTTTGGAATCCCGACGCTCGAAACCCCGATGAGTGGGAGCCAACTGTCAGTATATTAGAGAAGTAGGAAGCACCATGGTGGGGGCCAGCTGTCAGCATAGCGGGAAGACGGGATTCGAAGGATCGAAAATCCCGTGAGCCCATACATTTTGGCATTGAAAACCCCATAGCTCCAACGAGGGATAAGACTTCGGTCACGGGGATCGTGGTCATGTGAGTTAGGAGCCTAGCCAGGAGAGCTAGCGCGTAAAGGACGCGTCGGGATTCGAGGAATCGCGAGTCCTTGGGATGTTTGCATTTCAACGTTGGAAGGTCCAAAACCCCGATGGGGGACAAGGCTGCGGTCTTGTGAGATAGAGGTCATGTGGACTAAAGACTTAGCCCGGGAGGCCAAGGCAACAAAGGAGCGTATCGGGAATCGAAGATCGGTGAACCAAATTGTTGGGACATCACGAGTGTCAAACCTCGATGAGGAGGTATGGCTGCGGTCATATAGAGGGAGGTCGTATGGACTCAAAGGACTCAAAGGACTAGCCCAAGGGGGCTAGTGGAAGTTGGAGTGCGTCGGGAATTGGAGGATCGCGGATCCAAAGGGCATATACATTTTGGCATTAGAAAGCCCGAAACCCTGATGAAAAGAAACAATATAAGGCTACGGTCTCGTGAGCACGGTCATGTGGACCAGGGCATAGCCAGGAGGGGCTAAGGCCGGAAGAGAGCTCATCGAAGATCGTAGAATCGAGGGCATAGGAACCCTCGACATTATAAAAGACAAAACCCCGAAAACTTGAAGTTGTCATCAGGAAAAGACCATGGTTAGGTGTAGAGAGTCGTATAGGCGAATGAAAGACGCGTTGCTCAGGGTTGGCATGTCGCTGATGCACCTTCGGGGAGTTCTCATTTTTGAGAACTAAACGAAAAAGTTTGATCTAGGTAGTGGGTATGTTACATATATCCATGGTAGCATCCATGAAAGACAGTACGTGTCCAGTTCAACCTCAGAAGAAGTCTTCTTCGAAGAGAAGCCTTAAAGTATCCCTGGTTGTCCATCCACATCTGTGATTCTATGATGAAAGAAAGAAATGGAATCTTTAGGGCATGGAATCTATAAGAAACTCCATGGACCCGAGAACTAAAGAAACACATCAGGAATAACATGAAGATTCCAAGAAAGAAAGAGAAGCCAAAACTAACAGTCATTGTATTAAGAATCACAAGATTACCAGCCTGATATGAACTCAATAAAAGCAATCAAGAAGAGGAACTAAAATTCATGATGAAGAATAGTGTATGAAAGACTTATGAATGAAAGCACTGGGAGATCAAGAATGGTTATCTCAGATGGAGTGTGAAGACTATGATGATTACTCGTTTCGAACATATCTTTACATGAGTCAATATCCATGAGTTGGAGTTCTACATCAGATAAATGCAAAGAATGTTCTCTGGAGCAATTGAGCAAAGAGCATATGAAGAGAAATCTCAAGACTTTGAGGCATACCAGAAAGAGACCCATGTATGCAGATGGAAGAAAATAACTTGGTGGAGAACCTCCAGTGCACAGCAGAAGCGTGGTGGAGATTTCTTATAACATAGATATTGTATCAAGATGATTACTCAGTAGATCAGATCTCATGATGACAGAAGAAGTGCCACATGGATATGTTCCTGTTTTCCAACAATGATATACTCTATTATTTAGAGCTACATGAAGCCTTCACAGAAAATCAGTGTTCCAGACTAAAGTATATTTGAAATCAAGCATTACATTATCCGTGAAGTCCAGAAAAGAGGAAGTGGTTCTCCAATACATATCTCCAATGTTGGCCTTTTTAATCAATAGGATGTTGGCTTTTTTAATCAATAATATAAGAAGCATGTTCAAGTATCTAGGACATATAAAATAAATTTTTTACAAGTGCATTGTTTTGGAACTGAATGAATGTTGTGAATATAATTATTTAAAATTGTTTTGGAATTGAATGAATGTTGTGAATATAATTATTTAAAACAAGTAGATATGAAGGTCACTATGGATGTTAGAAGGATTTTGGAAACAAGGGATCAAAATAAGAAAGGAGCAATTTTTCATGAAAATTTTTATAATAATAAAGTTTAATAATTATTATTTTTAAAGCGGTAAAACAAGTATTTTAAAATTATGGAAAAAATTGCATTGATAAGATAATTGAATGTGGTTGGAAAAAATTGCATTGATAAGATAATTGAATGTGGTTTAAGTATGGATAACAAATACATAAACTTGCTCAACACTCAAGATAAATAAGTATGGTGTCAAAGTTGTACTTCATATATGTTAAAACTAAATATTAATGAAAAACTTTCGAAATGACAAATAAATATAAAATTGCCTCATAAAAACTCATTTGATAATTATATTGTATGTTTGATTTCAAGTAATCTCTTCATATTATTTACGAATCAATAAAAATATGAAAAAAATGACCAAAAAATGCACTTTTAGAACTCCATTGATGATGTTAATGTAGTATTGAATAAGTTTTATGTCAAAATTATATCTTTATATTCTTTGTTATTTTATACAACAATGTAATTTATTAATCAATAAATTTTGGTGCAATAAAAAAAATGATAGATTTCTTTCAATGTAATGACAAGTCCTCAAGGAAGGCAGGGGACAAAGATTGAAACAAAACTCGATTCCAATAATTGAAAGAAAACTCGATTCCAATAATTGAAACAAGTAATTAAATTAATCAATTTTCCAATTCTTCTACATAACCATATATTTTTAGAAAATAAAAATGATAGACAATTCTATATATTCAACTAGATTTATTCACTTGTTGAGCACTTAAATGCAATATTGTGCTTTGAAATTAATAAATTGATGAATTTTTTGAAATAATATTCATTACTTAAGTTGTAATTAGAATAATTATGCAATTAAGACAACAAATTAATTTTTTAAACAATCAAATTAAACATTCAATTTAAGCAATCATGTACTCATAAAGTATGAAAAACTCAATCTTATGAAGGAAATAAGGTATAGATATGTGGAATGTCTCCATTTTTAATAAAACAGGTGTTATTGAAAGAAATGGGATTTCACTATGAGGAAGCAATCCCTCCATCAAGCCACAGTTTTGAATCACTTCTTGGTTTGAATGAACGTTTTTTAGTGATCAAATGAAAACATGTACCTATAGTTGCATCCAAGGCCATCAAAAAGGAAGATAGAACTATGTATATGCAATAGCCAGGTGGATAGGGTAACTAAACCATGCATAAGTTGAAACCAAAGAGTGTGAGAAAGTTCATTGATGAAATTGATTTCGACAACTACAAAATTTATGATTAGAAACTATTGGTTGTAGTTCCAATTCTGTAGACTTGAATGCTTAGAGAGTAGAAGGTCATACTTTTGGGTCTTTGGCTTTGAAGCGACAACTAAAGCTTGGGGACATCCCAACAACACTAATAACTTAGATGGAGGCTACTTTTGAAATAGCACTAGTCATATATGTGAAGCTTTTAGAAATTGAGAGAAATGGGGACACTCTTGAGGTGTCAATCAGGAGCCTCCTAACAAAGTCCCAATTACAACAAATCCTTTAACTAAAACAATCTACATAGTGAAGTAGAGAAAAAGGTTAAAGGTCTATGATTGAATATCCAACATAGTCACAAGAGATTATTTGACTTGGAAGAAGAAAGTACACAATAAAAAGCTCAAGCATTAAACTTATGCTAAAAACATATTGAGCTAATATTTTTCTAAGAGGTTCATCCAACTTATTGACAGATATGCATTAAGGCTATTTGAGCAGAGGTAATATGAGGTGTGAGCTCTCTAGAATGTTTGTTATATAATTTGGGTTTGTTGATTAAATTACAAGTCCATTGTAAGAGATGATAGAATCAATGAATGAACATTAAAAGACCAAATTTATAATTTTATAATTTTCTCACATACCTACAACTAAAGGGGTTGAAAGTATGATTCCAATTTGGAAGAATTAAGGGAATTGTAAAAGTAATGAAAGCAAAAGAGGTTAATTTACGCTAACAAGACAAAATTAAATTTGATTGGATGGAGGTGACAATTATTCCAACTATAAAGATATTTTGGAGAAAGTAATTTGGTATAAGTTAACAATTGCAAACTTAGTGTTGGAACTTCTAAAGTTTTGAGAACACAACATTCACTGAGAAATCCGCATGGCTTCGAGAGAGTAGGGGAAGAAAACCCAAATCATTCCAAATAAGCTCACCAAACATATGGAAAATAAATTGAGGCAAATTGACATGGTCTAGTCAATTGTGCGTAGTGTTCAAATCATTAACTTAAAGAAAGGAAAAATATGCATAAAAAAGAAAACACGGATTTAGTAGAGTTTAGTTACAAAGCAACTTCAAGCAATCTGGATAAATCTCGAAAAGCTATCATAGATTTCAAATTCTAAGATATTGGAAAATGAAACACAACATGTTCATAATGTTGAAACAATTAAGATTAAGCTTCAGTTTCATTGGATTTTTATGTAACATCACACAGAAAAAACTTCCCTGCCCATTGTAAAATTTCTTATAATATATGAATTCATCACTATATCTTATAGTATAGTTTCTGTTGTTATAATCAACTTTTGAAACAATGTAGTGGCCAAAATACCATTATATATTTGGTATTGGATATATGTTCGTCATGTAATGGGATCACCTAACTTTAACCAAGCCAAAGGGTAAGGTTTTCACCACACACAATATAAATCCTTGCACTTTACTTGTTTAAGATAGTCACCTAACTTTAACCCAGCCAAAGGGTAAGGTTTTCACCACACACAATATAAAACCTTGCACTTTACTGGTTTTAGATAGTGCTTGATAGAAGATCATTCCTTTTGAGTAAGGATTATACTAATATTTCTTGTGTATAATTTGTTTATGCTTATGTTTCAAGTTTCATTTATGTTATGGTTGATGAAATGTGATGATTATTTGTTTAGATTTAAATTTGGATATATTAGTGTTAAAATTTGTTAAAAAAGAAGTGTTTATTCAACTATTGAATCCACTTAAGTTTTGCTGATATTATGGTAGCTGTGGGAGGTATTTACCTCCACGTGTAAACTTGATCAGGATAGAATACTCCGGGAAGCAAGAAGAAACCCTAATGAGTTGGCTAATAACCCTAGATGACGACAGCATAACATCATACTTTGTGAGAATCTCTCAGTTAAGAGATCAACTACAAGTTATTGAAGAGATCATCTCAGAGAAGGAGTTGGTAAACATAGTACTCAATGGTCTTCCCAAGACGTGGGATGCATTTGCCGCAAGCATGAACACAAGAAAGGAGTATCCGACATTTGAAGAACTTTAGACTTGTTGTGCTCAAGAAGAATCAAGGATCAATGCAAAAGAGAAACCCCAAAAGAAGTACGATGATCAAGCCTTCACAACAAGATTCAAGAACTTCAAGAACAAAAGGAAGTTTGGCTCAAAGAAGAAGACAAATCAAGAGAAAGATATTTCAGAAATACAATGTTTCAACTATCGAAAGTATGGTCACTACAAGAATCATTGTCCCGAGCTAAAAAAAAAAGGAAGGAGAAACACGAAGCATCAATTGTCGAAGAAAAGGAACCTACAAAGAAGACTAAGCAGGATGAAAGAGATTTTTTCTTTTAAAGGTAACAATACTCTTCTTATTTCTTGTACATATATTGTTTGCATCGTCTCTGTACATATCTTGTATATCTATCTCTTGGAAGATAATGTGTTCCAAGAAGAGCTATACCTATTGAAGAACAACAAGATAAGGATTGATATCATTAGATAATACACATGAAAGGATGAAATGCGTCAAACAAATCATGTGGAAGCTATTGCAAGATAAGTCAAATCAATCATGAAAAGACTTAGAATAAGCAAAGATAGAAAGAAGTCAGCAATCAAGAAGAAATTAGAGAAAGACTTATGACATTTTGTAGAAGACAACAAGATGGAAGCGTGGACTCTGTTAGACAAAGAGAGCCAATTATATATTGGAGAAGACAATAAGGATGCAGACAGAAGCATGGACACTGTTAGATGGGGGGAGCCGATTATATGCACTCATACATGAAGCAAGGATTAGGAGGGAGCTAATCCTATGATCCATTAAAGATGATGAAGTATATATCCATGGTAGCAGCGATGAAAGATAGTACGTGTCCAGTTCAACCTCAAAAGAAGTCTTCTTCAAAGAGAAGCCTTAAAGTATCCTTGGTTGTCCATCCACATCGGTGATCCTATGATGAAAGAAAGAAATGGAATCTTTAGGGCATGGAATCTATAAGAAACTCCATGGACCCGAGAACTAAAGAAACACATGAGGAATAACATGAAGATTCCAAGAAAGAAAGAGAAGCCAGAACAACCAGTCATTGTATTAAGAATCACGAGATTACCAGCCTAATATGAACTCAATAAAAGCAATCAAGCAGAGGAATTGAAAGTCATGATGAAGAACAGTGTATGAAAGACTTATGAATGAAAGCATTGTGAGATATAGAACTAGAGGTTCTCTCGGATGGAGGGAGAAGACTATGATGATTATTCGTTTCGGTAAACCAAACATATCTTTACATGAGTCAATATCCATGAGTTGGAGTTCTACATCAGATAAATGCAAAGAATGTTCTCCAGAGCAATTGAACAAAGAGCATATGAAGAGCAATCTCAAGACTTTGAGGCATACCAGAAAGAGACCCTTGTATGCAAATGAAAGAAAATAATTTGGTGAAGAACCTCCAGTGCACAACAGAAGTGTGGTGAAGATTTCCTATAACAGAGATGTTGTATCAAGATGATTACTACTATGGATAGACACAATTGTGTTCTATTTTGTTTCAATTGCCTTGAAGACTATCAACAGTATTGGAAATAATTATCAATTACATGGATAATCAAAGGACAAAGATTTCCCAGACGGAAAAATGGTTCAGAGCATTTACTCTTCTAGATTAGAAGAATGGCTCTTGTATCACTCTGTGGAGTGAGCATCATGTCTAATTACTCGGATAGAGTATGGTTTCGAGATATGATGCAGCTGATGACACTGATGATGATGATGATGATGCTCATGATCTAGTCATGATCTATTCTATACAACTATGTTGATGCTAACATGTGAATGGTATGTTTTTGTGCTCAAGACCATTCCCTGTAATGCCTCCCTAGCTAGGAGGGAGTGTTGATATTATGGTAGCTGGGGGAGGTATTTACCTCCATGTGTAAACCTGACGAGGATAGAATACTCCGAGAAGCAAGCAGAAACCCTAATGAGTTGGCTAATAACTCTAGAAGACTTATCGGCTCAAGAATATAATTTATATTAGGTTATTAGCCTCCAAGAGAAGAAGTCGGCCAAAAATAATAATATATACTGAACAGACAGATACCTAGAATGAGAAGTCGGCCCAGGCAGTTAGCCAGAATTAGTATAAAGACAGGTGGCAAGTTCTCATTTTGGCAGGGAGTCTCAGAATTGCAGAGCAGCACTTGTGCGCACTGCAGTTGCCTAGTTTATGCGTAGGTTTGGAGGAGAGTTGTCGTTGCAGCTGCTGCAGTTAGCAGTTACGCTTGAACTATCTCTTGGTTAGGGTTTGGACTATCTGATCAGCTCTTGTTGGTGCGCTATCCTTGGGGAAAGGTGCGCTACCTTTTGTTTGGCTATCTAGCCTAGGGTTTGCTTCCAGAGTGATTCTCTATCAAGGTTAAGGTGCTCGGAGAGTGGCTTCGACCTATGGTTGGGTGACAATAGAGATAGTGTCAATGGTAAAACGAGCACATCCATTATATTCTAACAAATTTATCTTGATTTTTGTTAACTTATCTTGAATATATATAAATACAATCCAAGGAGTTAACTTGATGAATAGAATGTTGGGTATTTGGTCAATTTTGTGGTGGCAAATTACTTATTGAAAATCTCATTAAATAAAGCACACTAGTTTATGCCAAAAAACTTATTAGAATTACCATCAATAAAAAGAAGAAATCATCCCTTAAATTTGGACAAAAGATTTTTTTTTAATAACAAATTAAATTTACATTTAAACATCAAATATAAACTTAAATATAATTTTATTAAAAAAATTCTCACTCAATTCAGATTATGTTTAATGTACACCTTACTAAATATTTCTACATGTTTAAATACCATACATACACACCAAAATTAAAAAATAAATAATTCACATCCAAAATTAAAAATTAAAAAATAAATAACCTACATTCTACCTATTTAAATACCATACTCAACACCAAAATTAAAAATAAAAAATTAAATAACTCACATCCCAAAAAAAAAAAAAAAAAAAACTTACATATTACGTACAGAATGGAATCCAAACCCAAACATCGAAATGTGCCAGTCATAATTCAAAGAGGGAACATTGCTATTTTATAATATTTAATTTATTATACTTTTTCTTTATTTGACATTCTCGTGGAAAAAAAATTAAACATGTTTTCAGTTATAAACTAATAATTACATGAAAACTCCATTCTGGGAAGTGGCATTTTGTCTTTTTAAAACGAGTTAATGATAAAAGGATTAAAAAGTCGTGTGCAAAGTTGCATGACAGATCACCTTATAATTATTTTATTTTATAAAAGGCGAGTAACGCGTACTCACTTGTCATAACCATGACACAACAAGATTCATGTTCTTAAAATAAATCCCTGTGAGTGAAAGAAAAAATATAGTAACAATTGAAGTTGTATGATTACAATATTATACTGAATTATCTCCGTATTAAAAAGACTAAAAGTCATATTCTCTAACCACATGATGTTGAAAATATATATGTGTTGGAGGCTGAGTGTTGAGGACAACTAGATAAATTACTTTTTGATCATATAAAAGTCCAAGTACTAAGAATTCCATCTAAACACAGCCACTCTTATACCATTAAATAGAAAAAGTTAAAAGCTTTTTGAAACCGTGTAGCTCCTAGTTTATTGGAGCATAAGATAAGTAACACTATTATTTATGTAGATTAAAAAATGGATATAAATGGTAATGAATGTGACAGGTTATCCCTTTTACTTGAATTTTCATAATGTCGCTTGTTTGCGAGGAATGCGTTGGGCATAGTAACTTGTTTGGCCAGCTGCGTTTAAATTAAATTCCAACTACCAACCATGCTTTAAAATGTGAAAACTTCTAGAGGATATGCTCAAATTCCTAAATCCCTCGTTGACTAAAACTCGTTTAGTGTTAGCCGCCCCAGGATGAGCGAACCCATGGGGATTTTTATAAAAGCAATAGAAACACGACAAATGTCAATCCTCCACACAGTATATGCTCATTCCCATGCTCGTTAACATAAAAATGGAAAGTATCTATGGAAGGCCTCGCTATTATTGCAAGACACTTGAATTTCTTCGAATAAGATTTAGTCAAAAGTATTGATGACTTAGCACCATTTCCAAATTAGAGAAAAAACTGCGGTTCCATCTAGAAGGGAGGCCCCGAATCTATTTGTAGATGGGATGAAAACTGCAAAGAATTTGAGAGACTCAGATAACCGGGAATTCATGACATATATACACTCCTGGTAGGTAGGTTAAGTAGTAGCATGTATGTTACTATGTATGCTGCAACTGCAACCAAACATTGATAAAAGTAACACAGTCAAACTGTGATAAGTTTTTGCAGTGGAGGAGATCGGTGTCAGTGTATTGAGTATTAGAGTGGTCGCTGCTGGTGCTGATGCTGCTGCAGTCTGCTTTGCAGCAACCCCATGTTATACATATTCTGCAGCTCGCTGTCCCAACCTTCCTGCCTCTGTCCAATGTTAGATTGAATCTGGTGAGTACTTGAACCAGAAATAAGAAAAGCCAGCCATAATGAAATCAGATCCACCCAAAAAAACCTTGGCTTTTCTCAAACTAAGCAATGGACGGACCAGTGAACCCCCCTCCCTAGAGTCTCACCATTTAAGCGAAATTAATTTTTACCTGAAAATTTGTACCATCAAACATTTCTGCAGAGTCTACTGAACTCATAGTGGAAGGTATATCCGATCCGGGACTTGGTACTGTCTGCAGAGAAGCCTGCTTCAGCTGGTCCAAGTGGAAGTATGTTGGAGACATTCCCTTGCTTGAGAAGCTTCCAGACATCTAAGAACAATTGAAATTTTTTCTTTAGCTTGAAATCAGAAATCTAGAAAAATACTTGATCCATCAAATATATCACAAGATTCTTGGTTATAAAATTTTTACCTCTTTGGCAAAGAAATTGTCGATGTTAAAGTCAAGCTTTGGATTGACTGTAGCCAATTTCATGGACAAGAACTGTATTCAAAGAAACAAATCAGAAGACAAAATGTTAGAATTCAGGGGAAACAACTGTTGTTTCCGTTAGATACTTGCAGTCTAGTCATCAACCAACCAAGAAGATAGTTAGGGCCAAAACTATTGAATAGGAAACAGTGCTGTTGTCTACAAGGTCCAGTGAAAGTTGTGAATAGTAAGCACTAGCATGAGTTCAGATGTCATGAGATACATATTAAGCTTGAATGCTAAACATCTGATGGGAAGAGTTCTTAAGGCCACCTGCCTACTCAGACAATGTTGGTCCTGCAGATGATCCTCTAAAACCATTTGTCTCCATGGTCAGGATTCATTGGAGCAGTAGATGGGGAGTGTTCAGCTGCCAGCAAGTGTTGTATACTACTGTAATCAGACCTACTGGTACCAAGCGATAACTAAATGTAACTTTTTAATAGGGGGTGTTCAGGGTGCATAGTTAGTTCCATTGTCGAGGTACCGAATATTATTGGGAGCTTACTGAGCTTACAGGCTACTAGTGTAATGAGAGCAGTTTATGGGCTATTCGTTTCCTTGAGAATGATCAAAACCAACAAGAAGAGAAAAAATAGTCTTATTGCATCTGTTACCTCTACTTGGTGTTGAAGAGATTGAACATAGTTGATGATCTCGTCAAGCATTACTGCTTTACCAGTGACCTGCATACAATTGAACCAAGTCATCTCAATTTTGATGACCTGAAGAATGATATTCATTCATCCATGAAATCAAAAAAGACAATAGAGACTGAACTTCTTCCTCCACGAATATTCAAACACCTAAAGTAAACTAACAAAATGCAAGGACGCCAAATACCAGCTATGTAATTACATCTTTGTATAGTGTAGGATTTTCCCTCCATTAGGGATTTTCTATAATCCTGTATTTCTGTGATCTCCCATTTTTCAAAAGCTTTGAATCTTATGCTTTGTGATATTTTTCTTATCAATGGCAGACAACTCAAAGAGCAGTGCACTCTCGGTCACAAATAGAATGTAAAGCCCTTTGTGGATGCAATGATTCCAACCTGCTAACATTGCTCAGTGCCTTTGAGGACTCAGATGCAAATTCATGAGCATTTTAGTATTCCCTTTACAGGATGATGTGGATGTGTAAAGAGTGGATCATGTTTTGTGGCCACAGGAAGAGGCTAGTTCCTACAATAGCAAGCCCCCCAACAAAATAGGAGTGTCCATGAAATAAGAACAGTTGCTTGAGGATACCCCTTGCAGAAGCACACACCCCCATGCATCCACATCCACAAGCTAGCATTAAGCATTCTACATACAAGTAGACTAACTACAGAGACAGAGATCTACTTAAAAGTTTTCCCATTTCCCACACAAGCAACTCCTGAAAGAAAGAATCCCAGATGGCAGCAGTAGGAAGCTTGAGTTCCTATACTTGTAAAGCTAAGGGTACTGAAAAAAAATAGCTAGCCCCCTTTCCCCTGACCACAATCCTAAATACTCAGGAAGAAGCGTGCTTCTCTACAATCCCAGAGCCCCAAACCGGGACATAAAACTCCACAGAATCCAAAATTCTTACAACATTGTCAAGTAAAGGGTTGCCTGCAGGGCATGGTACAGACCTCTCACGCCAGAGTGAGAACAGGGGAGCCTAATGAGCATGGAGTTACGTTTGAGCCCTAAGATTGCCATCTCAAAGTCAAAGGAGACAATGCCAATAGTATTATTGCTAAGTTTATTCGGAAGAGGACCATATCAAACAGAAGAAGAGATTGAAGAATCTAGAGAATCACATGAGCTAGTTACCTTGTTGCAGGTAGGTACCAGGTCCTGCAAGAATTTCATTCTTTGATTGATCTTTTCTCTTCTCACCTGCAAGAAGAACCAGAGTCATCACAAACACTGTAACAATCTTAACAAATGACTGAGGACGTAATGAAAGTGGAGTTTTGAGCTTACCCTTTCAGCTAAGCTATGGCTGTCAGTAGCCTGGCCTCTCCGTGCCCTAACATGAATATAATTATCGTCCTTCTGAGAGACATTTGAATTCTTCTCCTTCCCCTTCTTTGAGTTGGAGTCCGAGGTCTCGTCATTATTGTCATCGTCATCAATTTCACTACTCTCCCCAAGTCTGCACCTTTTGGCTTTAGCCTCCTCTGGTTCCTACATTAATTCAGTCAGTACATACATTGATAAAGAACAACTCTCAGAAAATGTCAAAGAAATATGCGATTTATAGAGTTCTAACCTTAGAGTTCTCTGCTGAAGTCAAAGATTTAGCTCTTCTTTTCTTCCCGTTGCCATCATCTACACATTTGGTCGGTTCAGAGAAAACGCTCATGTTTTCCCCTCCTCCTTGTTGGACTCCTCCGACAATAGGCGGCAGGTTCGAAGCACCGCAAACAACGTTTTCCGAAGAATTGCGATCAATGTTGTTGAAAGGAGAAAATTTCGCCGCCTGCTCCACAAAGCCCGGGTCCGAAGGAAATTGCACCAAGGCACTCGGTACACTTCCAATGCCAAATTTGGAAACCTCGGAGCCGAGATGGGAAGCCTCCAAATTCCTCCATCGCCTTGCATTTACGCTATTTTTAACGCTTGGCGTATGAAACTGAACAGAATTCGCTAAAATTGGAACATTTGGCCCTCCGATGCTTCCAGAACCGTCGGCATTGGAGGTTTCTTTAGCCATTACAGGTGAAAAACTCGGCTTCTGTAAATATTTAGCTGCAAATGACGGATCGGCGAAAAAAGCTCCACCCGCATTACTAATAATACTCTCAGGAGCTCCTCCAAAGGCATTCTGGGAAGCAATTTCTCCAAATTCTCCGGTGCATTTCTGAGAATAGCGAGATTCGTCACAAAAAATGGTGTCCATTGTGTTAAACGAACAACTTAATGAAGAATGAAGGCTAACCAACGACTTAGAATCAGGAACAGCTTCAAAAGCTTGCCGTTCCACGCCGAAATCAGGGTCCATAACTGAGCATTCGACTAAAATTCTCAACGCTCGTTCAATTTCAGTATTTCTCTCAAAAGTGTTAACTATTTGTCCTGCAAAATCAAGCGCAACAAACAATTACAGGTCATTTTAGGCGCAAAATAAGGACTCTGTAGCCATTGAACATATGTCCTTGACGAAACCAGAAAACTTCGGATCTTACAGGCCAATCTTAAAGTTCTAAGGCGCACAATAACGATTTTGAGACCACTGAAAAGACGTATAAAGCGTCTTTACATAATTCTGAAGCCTAAACTAGAAAACTTCGCATCTTATAGCCAATCTTTGAGTTCTAGGCCACAAAACAACGATTTTGAAGCCATTGAAAAGACTTGACTGGAGCATAAAACAGGCCAAGCTGGAAAGCCATTAAAATCTACTCACACTTGCGGAAAATAAAGATTTTCGTGGATCAATTTTCTTTTCTGACCCCAAATCAGAGAACAATTCTTTACAGTGCACCGGATTCGATCCGTGATGGCACTGGATATTCAGATACCGGACAAAATAAACAGAGCCGATTGACAGCAATCCACATCGAGTTAGCTCGCAGATCTTGACGCGTTCAGAAGCCGAGAAATGGCAGATCACGTCAAGCTTCCGCGGACGCATACGAATGAGAGCACTTGTGCATCATTTAAGCATTTAAACAACGAACGCAATTCCCTCCCTGTACATCTGCTACAGGAAAACCATCGTCCGGGACCCGTAACTGCACAGTGTTCACAACGATACAAAGACAAATCGTATAGATAATCGTATGCGTATCAGTGCAGCGGCGTATTGTGGAAGTTAAAGAAAAAGAAAATTGGGGTAATTAGGGTTCTAATTTTGGGGTTGAAAGTTAAGTTAGGGGATCTGGTACATTGACCTGAGTGGATGACTGGAAGAAGAAAATGATGGTAGTGGATGCCAGTGAAATCATGGAGTAGAAAATTGGGAATGACAGTTGCCAGCTTAATAACACCATTGTTGTTGCCTCCTGTGTTTGGTTGGAGAGTCACGTCCAAGCCTCCGTGCGTGTTCCTGGAAGGAACAACAATGAATATTGCGCCCTCATTCCGATTGGTGAGCAGGACCAATATCGCGAATCACGGTTTCGATTTTGTCCTCTGGCCCAACCAGATTTACTTATCATCTCAACCGGAATTAATGTACGTCAATGGCTAACCCTCCATCCAGCCATCAAATAACGTAAAGAGGACTTCGGGAAAAAACGATGCTTAGCGGAGAAAAAAAGAAGCATGTAAAGCGACTCGAAGAAGAGGCAAGGAAACATTAGTTTGTGGAAAGAAAAGATAAGAAAATATTATTTACTTTAGTTAAAATGATTAAAATGATATTTACTTTAGTTAAAGTTAAAGATGGAGTTTGGGGTCTGCTTTTATATTTTCGGTCAATTTAGAATTTTGATCGATTTTTGAGTATTTGGATTGGTTTAAAATTGAGTAAAATCCTTAGGGTAAGGTTTTGAAATGTATGGAACTTTGATTCATGCGAAACTCAAACTATCTTGAAAATTTGGCCGGATTCAAGTCCATATTTTACCTAAAAAAATGAAACTTGAGAGAAAAGATCACTCCCTAATCCATTATTAAGAATGGAAAGAGTGGTTTTTCTTAATAGAGGCAAGTAAACTTTCGTAAACTTTCTTTTGTGGAAAGAAAAGATATAAAGAAATACTGTTGACTTTAGTTAAAATGATATAGAAAAATTGGTTTTTCTTAATAGTTGAAGAGAAGAAAAAAATACTTAAAAACAATTTGTTTTGTTCGTGCTAGAATCACATGAAGTGAGGTTGGGGAGGGTTAGAGTGGAGGCAATAGAGTTTTTACTCTTGATTTATATATATTCACTTCTATAAATAAATAAAATAATGAAATGTTAAAAAAAAAATGAGGAAAGAAACTATACAAATAGATAATATTGATTTTGGCTAAACTTTTATAAAAAGATATAAAGAGTGGTGTCTCTGAAATTAAGAAAAAATTAGTAATAAGTCATACTAATTACATGGAATTAAAACAATTGGTGTAATGTTTTCAACTAAGTTGTTGCTAGTTGGAGACCTTTGTTTGACTCCTCTAGGGTTGCATTATTCCACCTCTTGCTGCCAACTTTAAGTGACCTTGGGAGGATTATAGCGATGGCAATAGAAGTTTGAACCCTTGAGTTATTTGTTGTTGATTCCCTTTTGTGAAAATAAAAAGTCATAATAAGTATGTTTTTTATCCACAACATGATGAGATCCAATAATTAATATTTTTTTGAAAGTATCAATTTCTATCAATATATCAATTAAAGAACTAAACCATGAAATAACTAACACCAATTGTATCAATAATTATGAATCCCTTGTAGGAGAAACACCAATTGTATCAATAATTATGAATCTCTCGTAGGAGAAACACCAATTGTATCAATAATTATGAATCCCTTGAAGGAGAAACTCAGTGCTGATGAATATATGTATAATGTGATCCATGTTGTGGCCCTATTTATAGAATAGGAAAAAGAGGTTTCATCACTGAAAATTGTTATTTAATGGTTATCTTCTAGATAATATACCCAATTATCTATTTATATCTAGAAGAAAATTACAAGCTTTCAAGTGCTATGTTGTCCAAAGGAGAGTTTGTCACCTAGATATCAAAAATAGATCTGTCTTTTGTTTTTTTTGTCTATGCACATATATATTGTTATGTCTAGAAACCTATCTCACAAACCTATGTTATATTGTAAACAAAAATTGAGACTGTTTCGTGACTTTCCCAAAGAGAATTTATCTTAAGAAACTTGCAAAAACTAGGAGAGATAGGTGCACCATCGAGAATAAGATTTCAGAGTCATTGTTCCGAGTCTAAGTCCACTATGATAGGAGTGCTTTGGGTGCCTCCTACTTCAGTAGTCTAGTATGTTTCCTTTGGCTCCTCTACAACCATTTACTTGGCTTGGTGTGCTTCCCTTGGTTCTACTACATTAGTCTCCTCTTTTTCCAACTCAATCCATAAATGGCATTGATTAGGGAATCATACTTGAATCCAAATTTATCTAACCTTTGTAGCACTACACCTTGTTGATACCCTCCTTGTGGCTTGCTCTCAATTCCATGGGCTACTAATTCATTTATGTGACAATAAAGATCTACAATCTTGGTATATTTCGAATCTCTAGGCCTAGAGAAACTGGTATCATGAATGAGCTAGCTAATTCACTCATCAACCTCCTCACTTGAGGTCATGTCCCTCTTGAGTGTGACCATATCCTCCATTATTTCTACCTCTTTTATGATAGCTTTAGAGTTTCTAGACTAGTTGGTCACAACAATGGCCACCGTGTCCCTTGTCCTCTTCCTATGAGGAGGAGGTTGTTTCTATGATTGCAGTCTCCCTCTAGGTGGTTTACCCCTCCTCTTGCCCCTTTGAACTAAGCTAGAAAGATTGAGATCCATGCCAATGGATAGAGATTGGGCTAAAAGAGAGGAGATTCCTTAAAACTTTCAACACTCTAAGCAAAAACCAACCTCCAAAACTATCCGACATTCTACAACACTACCTCAACATGTTGCCTCTTCTTTGTACTCTGCCTTGCATTCCATCATGGTAAATGGTTTTGTTCATGGAAGAAATCCTACAATGATGGCTATAGTGTAGGCCCTTCAAGTCCACTACCTAGATGAACCTCCTTATCACTTGAATAAGTGATGATTACACCCCTTGACATCTACTCATGACGTCGATGCATGATGTGGGATCTCCTCTACAAGTGGCAACACCCACCACTTCAAATGTTAGCACCCCATTCGAGAAGGAAATAACTACATATAAATATACTTATTTACTTGTAAAATTTTGATCATCATAATTTATATGTTCAAAATTTTGCTAGTTACATTTCCATGTACAAGATCACTCAAAATGATAAGACTTCATTCATAACATTTCACTTTTAAAAATTGAATTTATTAGCTCCAAAATTATAAAAAAGAATCTTTGTGCCAAGAGGCGATTTCTACATCTCAATATGAAGAAGATGTGCAGTTTTATGATGAAGGTGACACTAACATGTGACATTAAAAATATATATATGTTTCAATGTCAATGTCAAGTAAAATATTTCAATGTAAGCATTACTAAATTATATATATATATATATATATATATATATATATATATATATATATATATATATATATATAT
>ML780122.1:136601-149049 GCA_009831015.1 Picea engelmannii | reverse complement strand
AAAATAAACAAATTTATTAAAAGTTGTTTGTCACATATTAGAGAAATATTATAGAAGGGGTAGTGATTTTTTTTTGTCGCTTTTATAAGTTTTCATCCATGGTTATTATTAATTAAAGAAAAAGGTGAGATAAATTGCCACAAATCTAGGTTGTCATTTTTAGAAGATAACTATTATTGGAGCAATGTTAACCATTCCTTTGAGGCTAAAGGACTAAATAATCTAAGAAAAGTGAACTGTAAAATTACATCTATAACTATGGTTGAAATACAGTATACATCTTTATATCAAGTCATGTACAGATTCACATGGATAATTCTATTTGTTGAGTAAAGAATGTTTACACATTTATAGGTTACAAAAATTATTCAACAAAAACAATGTATGTGTCCACTTCATCCATTTCCATTTAAATGCAATTGAATTCCTCTCACTAATAGTCACAAAACATTCTCTTCACCAATACCATATTTGGTTCTCTTATTTGATTTATGACATGGACAAGCGACCAAGAAAGTTAGCTAGGTATCTCAACTTTGCATTTTGTTTCTTCTTTTTGTTTTTTGGTTTCTTTTGGTGTGGTTAAACAACTAAGATAGACACTTTTTTGGCTTCTAGTTGTCTTTGAACATAAACACTGAGCCCAATATCAGATATAGAATGGTTGGATTTTATTTTAGTCCTTCAAAATTAGGATCTTAACATAAACACTTTAATTATGTTCTTTTATCACATTCATAATTCATCATGAATATTAATAACCATGAGGCAATACTTTTAATATAAAATAGAAAAAAAAACTATAATTTTGTTATATATGATGATATATATTAATTAACATAAATCCAACTTGATCCTTATTTTATCTAAGATAAATTAAATTCATAAAGATAAAAAGATAAAATAAAAAAAATCAATCAATAAAATATAATCTAAAATTTATATTTTTTCATTTTTCTTAATATAAATATTTATGTCATTTAAATATTTAAAATTACCATTCAGAGATACTAATAATCAATCAAAACTTTTACTCATTCTATAAAATAGCCAACCATCACATGTTTGCTGGGGAAATTGCAAGAAAATAGCCAACCATCACATGTTTTCTGGGGAAATTGCAAGGAAGTCCATACACATAAATGTAAAGAATAAAACATTATTTGTAATTAGAAAGTATGGCAAGGACGCCCATACATGTAAATGCAACAAAATAAAGCACTCTTTGTCGTTAGAAAGTGGAATATGTGTTTGTTTCTCTCCCGACATTATTAAGAAGGCAAAATGGCTTAATAGAATATTACTAAAGCATGTTATTCGTTAGAGACATTATACATAATAAAAAATATAATTATTTTTTGTTTAAATATAATTGAATTTATTCATATAAAATGAAAGATAAAAATTTTTATAATTATAAATAATATTATAAAACAATGCAAAATATATATATATATATATATATATATATATATATATATATATATATATATTTTAAATCGTATCAAATTTTTAAAAAATTTGATAACTTTGAAACTTTATAAAATATATGGTTTGAAAACAATTAGAAAATAAAGAAATAAACATTTTATTTTATGTATAATATTAATTTGTGTCTCTTTATATATATGATGATGATGGTTAATGTTCACTAAGATAAAATAAAAAATAAAAAAATGGTCAATTGGACATTAAGGAAAGTAAGAGATTACTTGGGTTTCTTTAAAATGTTATTTTGATACTTGAAACGCATTACGAGAAGCATTCCAAGATCAATGAAGTTTTGATGACTTAGAATGTTAGGAAGATCTAATTTGGGTATACAGAGAGCACTCTAGGAGAAAGTGTTTTTCATCTTCAACCCTCTTGATGTCACAAAGGCGACAAATTATTTCTTTCCATGGTGTTTTGGGATTGTCCAATGCCCAATTTCACTACGCAACTCATGAGAATTAGTTCTTATTTTAACAATATTGATTCTCTTCTTTACGCTAGTCAAAACAGAGAGATACTTTTGATCTTCAAAGTTAGAGTTAACCAACTCCTTATAATATCTTAATTTTCTTTTATCCTCAAATTCTTTATCACACCATAGATTCTCCTTAAATTTAGCTTGTACAATATTTTTAATATCATTGGTATTTTACAAAATAACTTTTTTTATTCCCCAATGATTTAGCCAAGACTTGACATCATTATGCCATCCTTGCTTGAGCCTTTGATGATTTTGGCTAGAGTTTGAAGCAATTTTGGGGAGCCTCTTGTCATCCATATTGTTTATCATGTTCTTGTACATTAAGTACCTAATCATAGTTGTTCTCTCAATTTGGGAAAGACTCGCTTCGATGAGGAGGATAGGATATGGTGTATTGCCCTTAATTTTGAGATTATAAGTTATTAAATTCTTTTGAATCTGCTCTATCTTTCTCGAGGATTCTCGAGAGATACTGCATCCCCAAACTTCACATCCATATAAGATAATAGGAGTGACAAGAGTCTCAAAGAGAAGATTTTTCTTATCCCATAGCCAAAGGTTTGCTAATTTACAATTATTTTCAAACCATAATAAGATTTCCACCTTTAATTTATTATTTTCTCTCAATATTATAGTTCCAATTGAACTTGTAATGAATATCAATTCCAAGATACTTGTACAAAGACATTTCTTCCAAAATATTGTTGTCATTACTAAATAGTGATATTTGAATAAAAAGGAAAGATCACAACCATTTTTAACATTACACTATAATATAACTAACTTAAATTATTTTCCAATATACTATATTCTTCATAAATATTTGAATTAAATGATTTCTTTTTTAATATGAGAAAATATATTTGTATGTTCAAAATGTAATATGCGTAAGTTAATATTGTTTAGATTCTAAAACTCAATATGGTATTGTAGTTAGTAACTTTGATCTATCTAAAAAAGATCTTACACCTATTAATCATTCAAAATCAAACCCCTCAACTTTTATACCATAGTTACATCAACATCATAGGGTGAGAGACCTTACCACTTATTGCCCAATTACACATAAAATCAATGTTATATATATATATATATATATATATATATATATATATATATATATATATATATATATATATATATATATATATATAATTCATTATTAGGATTAATTATCATTATAGGGTGATTACCTTAATGTACATTTCTTAATACCATTTAAGTATACATTCAAATTTACTTAGGAGGCTTTGATTAAGATCATGTAAGTTTTGGATTGATTTATCTTTATTGTCCAATTGTTGAAGAAATATATCATGGTCATTTTTTATGTTTTGATGATTATGGAAAGATCACTATTAGGTTCTGTTGGCGGGCGAAATTGACCGCTTGTCAACTGGAGGAGTGAATCCGGTCCGGGGTTGTCTACTTAACTTAAGTTGTTTCGATTAATCCACTTCGACGGGTTTAGCGGCTTCATTGGCCGATCTAAGTCCTAAGAAAGTGAAAGACAAAACTAAAGAAGATAAAGTAACTTAATGAAAAACACTCGCAGAAAACTATATACAAATCTAATATATACTTACAATTTGCTAACTAATATTTATAAAATAGCTCTACTTATTATATGTACAATGTATCCAAATGATTATATCTCTAATATATGTATAACATTTACAGAATGCAAATTTTAATCTAAATCTGCGAAAATCGAATATGAATTGATTTATTTAACGACAATAAAACTGTCATTCAGTCTTTTTGATTTATTTTTTATAATGTTTGTACACCAGAAATGAAATAACCAACTGTCTAATTGAAAAAMAAAGATAACAAACAGTAAAATGTGTTTAGATTACARGAAATTCCTATATTAATTAAACTAATAAAATAAAAYGAGCAAACTAACCTGTAATCGCATCTCCTATTTGTCCTGTGTATAGCATCCAATTTCGTTGTTTGWTGAGGCAAACCCGCAACAGATCTTACAAATGCTTCTCGTAAACGCGAAGCAGTAACGATTGAATGCGAATGACAGAACATATAAGAGATGTAGTAACAACAATTTTATAATTTCAKAAATGGTCACATTGAGATAAATCCTGCTGTGAAAATTTGTGTATAAATGTTCAATGAATAAAGAAGATGAATCTTCTAATCTCAAATTTGAACAGAGCAATTACTGTATGTTATATATGGGACATAAAACATGGATATCATATAAATTTCATCACACCAATAAACCATGATATCTAAAGTAGTCACAATCTAATTACAAATCGAAATGATCATAACTTGAATAAAAACACGATATATAGAAGCTAAAGTTGTGTAAATATCATCTTCTATTCAAGTCTGTCAATCATAAATCCATAGTTTTTTGCTCTCAGGCAGTGATGATCTCAAGTTTACAAAACAACACATTTATATAGGTTACAGGAACAAAACGTTTCCTGTTGATAACATCTAATTTGTTCCAAAAAATGTGGGGGATGCAACCTCCCAGATTCTACTTGATACCAAAAACTAACAACCTATTCTACAAAACATAWAGATAGTATGCTGAGAGATGCCAACAGTGCTTCAAATCTCCTTAGAAATCACAGGTTCCTGTGAACAAACAAGAATAAAAGATTTCAGATGTATTTTCAGTTAACAAAACAAGTAATTCGAATTTTTCTAACTAGCTACAGAATCTCACGATTTTGTAGCTAGTTATAATTATAACTAGAATCATATTTTATTGAATCAATCAAAAAAAAGTAAAGGTAATCTGTGCAAACAAATCATGTATCCTAATTTGAAAAAGACAAAATCATACTAAACTTATTTAAAAAAATCATACCTCAAATTAAGGGATTCAACTTAATCAAGCAAACTTTGAATTTACTATTGCAGTCGTTGCTTCCACCTTCTTAAAAACAACAGACCCTATGGTTTTTTGGCGTTTGTCTTTGGTTTGAGCTACGGATTGAATTCTGCTATTCTCCTTCATTAGTAAATTCACCTGGTCTTCCAAGGATTTAAGTCGAGACTGAAGTAAAGGCACGTCTTTGTAATACCTATTGATCCATGATCGACATTCATTACATTGCGGCTGAATAGACTGTGTATTGGCAGTGATAGTATTAACAGGTGGGGAATTTTCCATTTGACCTATAGGTTCATTACTGAGTTTGATTCCAGGGAAATCAGGATTGTCCTTTAGACACGGTGGAAGGTTTGTAACATAATCGTAGGGTTTATCAGAGCAAAGTCCATATGAATATGGATACTCTTCGGCCAGGAATCTTTCAATTTCTGAATCAAAATCCTCACTTGACACGATTGCATTTTGGTATGCACAGGGCTTGGGTTTATTTCGAGCACATCGTGAAACCCAACGAGCGGCCCTTTTACTCTTATAATTAATATCAACGTTGCCTTTACACTTTTTCCTTGTGGATTTTTTAATAGTCTTAACACCACCCTTAGGATACGAATCTGGTAGAGTGTTGGGTTGGGTAGTGTCAAGATAGGTCGAGGGTTCCAAATTAGAAATAGGATCACAGGGCAAGAGCAAAGGAGGAGAGATGGTAGGCTTCACGAGGGTCTTTGTGATGACAGGCTTGTCAACCTGTCCCAACTCACTGCTACCAAAACCATTTCGTAACAGAAAAGCATCCTAACAATTATTGTTTAATTTCAATTGATGTATAATGATAATCTTGATTAAACAATGGTGGAACAGACTAGAATCAGACTTTTGCCTTTTAAACCGCTTTGCCATTTTGTATAGACTTCGAAGGAGAAAATAGGGCATGTTCAGGGGGAAATCGATAAAACTCATAAGCAATCGCAAGTGATACAAAAAAAAACCAACCCATATCTCCCCTCACAGATAACAAACTATTTCACAATAGCTAATAGATCATGCCATCTAGGTTTTAAAGCTGAGACGGGCATACCTCGGTCGCAGCTAGTAATTCTCCTTGAGGTGAACAACAATGACCAGGGAACCTCTTCAACCTTTGATTTTTTGAACCATTTTTGTCCCACAGCTGGTAGATCGGTGGCTTGGCTTATAAAATCTTCATTTAACTCAAGCTGGACGTCTCCTATTTTTTCTCTGCAACCGTCGAATGTCAACGCGAATTCTTGAGCAACTCTTAGATTAAAACCCTTGAACTTTTCAACAAACACACGCTAGTCGTTCCTTTCTAAGTCATCTCTGGCATTGTCAAATGATAACAATGTCTGGATGTCATTGGGCTCAATCCTCACCACAGGAGCCATAGCTAATAGCAGGGAACCAACACGGGATTCATAGGTAGGGTTTGATAGAAAAAACACAGAGCCATCGCCCCGAGTTTCCTCAATGCAATGCAAAGACAACTCGAAATGGTAGGCAGGAGCTTTAATTACCATGCGTGTGAGAGGGGTCGTGTAGATCGAGGCCATGCAAAACTATAATACCACGTTGTACATGGAATGACACCTTGTCACAATGGTATGCACAACGATCATAACAGTTGAAAACAATAGTATGCATATCCACGACTTGATCAAAAAGATTAATGTATCAAATAAACATTGAACCATTAAAAATTTTATAAATCAAAACCCCATTGACATTAGTTGAATACTAAATGAGTGGAGGTTTTATACTCATGTAACCAAGGCGTGTTTAAGACCAAGGGGTTATAACCAGGAAAACAACCATGTTCATAGAGAAATACGACAATTCGACAATAGACCATATGAACATTAACCCTTTAATCAGAAAAAATGAAATCAAGTATGAATTCCAGCTGTGAGTTTTCATGCTTACAGTCATGAAAACAAAAATTGAAAAGAAGGTATGTAGAAAGCAATGAGTGACAAGTGTCGTTTAATGAGAAAGGTTGTGACGAGTAACGAGAATTTAAAGACCCTGTGTAGGCAGCTTGTAAAAATAGAGATTATATTATTTGCTGCCAACAGGTTCTTATAGTGATTAATTGTATTTTTGGTGTATTTTTGGTATTGGTTCCAAGTTCTTTTATGAGATAGACTGGTGGAAGATTTGGAAAACATAATATTGACTTAGGTTTTATTGTCACTAATAATAATGATAATTTATTGTTCATGTTGTGTACTTGAGGTGTATTGTTATTGTTGTGTGATGTTGCAACCCCTTCCCCTTCCAATATTGCACTTTATAATATTATTTGTATTGTATTAATCACACATATTTCAGTTTAATGATTTTTTTTCTTATGAGAACGCATATGTATGTATGTAAGTTGTGTGAAGTTAATTTATTTATAAAAATTTTAAAACCCAATATGGTATTAAGAGTTAGTACATTTTGATTAATCAAAACAAGTTTTATTACCCCTACAAATAATTCAAAATTATATCCCTTACCCATATACACCAAAATTACATTGACATCCTACACTATACTACTCTTCATTTAAGTATTGCCATATTTATGCCTACAAATTAATGGTTAAGACGTTTAGAGGGGAAAAATTGGTTTAGTATCAACTATCAAGATAAATTGTCATAGGGAGGAATCATCACCATTTTCATTTGTTAATATCCTCTTAATATTTTTGAAGTTACTTATTTTTTACATAATGTTTTGATTAAGATCGTGCAAGTTTTGGATTGACTTGTCAACATTTAATTGTTGAAGTTATAGATCATGATCATTCTTCATCATGTTTTGATACTTATTAAAAAAAATATTAGATACTTGCAGTACTAAATTGTACTTTTGATATCGGTTCCAAGTTACTTCATAAGATGGTGTATATCGATGATGAACATGGGAAATGTAGACATTGCATAGTTTATCCAATTAAACCTAAGATGAGACCAATAACAACAAGGATTGGATATGTTGAGACAACATTTCCATTTGTATGTAGCCTTGTTATTTCTACTACTATCTCACAAAAATAAAAACCTACATCACCTACTCTTCTTACTATGAATTTGCATGAACCAAAGTTAGTACTTACGGTCATTCGAAACTAGATATTACATATATTGATCAATTAAAACCATATTTCTCACCATCTATACCAAAGCCACATTGAAATTGTAACATGTCGTTCTACTGAGCACACTTTTATTGACTTATTCTTTGAGGACACTTTTGTGCAAGTGATTTGGTTATGATACATTATGATTTCGTTTCGATTATGGGTTATATATGATGATGATGATGTATTGTGACTTATTGTTATTTTGATGTATATGTATTGGTAGATGCTATTGACGAGTTTTCTTGAGTGTGCATGACACATGACAAGTTATGGATGTTGATGACATCAATGGACTTCCTTGGACTCCGGATTGAGTCAGGGAGTGGATTGTATTTGTTTGAGTATTTTATTTTATGCACATATGACATATAATTGATTACAATATGATTTATGTATATGGATTATTGACATTGTTTTTGTCAGTGGATGCAGGCTTGATGATGCTTGTTAATCCAAATCACATAAGGAGTAAAGGGGCCATGCACAGAAACCAAACATTTGAGGGAGAGGTGTGGCAACATCCCTGTCTGATCCGAGAACTTTTCGTTCGCTGACTTATTAAAGAATTGTATTAAATGAGCATAAACAAAAGTACACCATAATGAAGGAAAATATCAAAAGGAAAGAGACATAATCATGCAATATGAACATAAAGAACTTGATAACGAAGTTTGTCCCTGGTGGACTACGTCTCCAGGTCCTGCTCTCAAATGGGAAGGTCTTTTTATTAACTCCACAAAAGAATTGGACAAAATACATAAGTATACCTCACTATGGAGTTAAGCTACATAATCTTTCCTCAGATCATAAAACTAACATCACCACTGCGTTTGTGGCGTCGAATTACCTAAAAATAACTGTCTCCACGCCTCGATCCGAGTTTGACACTTTCAGGCCCAAGAGACACCTCTGCCTCAATTTTTGTGCCCTGCCTCTACAATAAATGACTAAGAAAAATATCAAAATGCATGCCAAAATCTGTACCAAAACCATACGAGCGCGCCTTGGTTCTCCTCTATCCCGTACACTAGTGGAAATCCCCCTTCTTATATAAAATTCTGGGCGATTTAGCATTAAGTGAGTTGCTTGGCATAGTGGTTATGGATGCTGTATTAATAACTTAGTTGGTGGAGGTCCCGAGGTCGAATCCCACAGGCCTCCCTTTTTATACATATGGTTACAACTTATTATTGGTGTGCGCTAAATATAGCGGTGGTTGCTAGAATGGCAAACAGTTGAGGTTTGGCGGAATATGCCATATGTGGCAGAGGATTGGAATGTGGCCGTGTGGTTTGACATATAACCAGGGGTTGGGCTAAGGGCCTAGCCCCTTTTCTTTCCTGCCCACATAAACATTCAAGCTTAAAATATAATTGTGCCATGTTATAAACAAGAACCATAGAGTGGAAGGTTGGCTAGCACGAAGTTGTAAGGTCTATTGGGCTAAGAGGTTAGGAGTTCGACTCTTGGGGACTCATATAAATTTTGTCACATGCCAACCACTGGAGGGGTGCCACGTGGCACCATAACATTTGTCCATGAAAATGACACTTGTCACATCCTAATTCACCCATGTGTTTGCCATCAAACCTGTACAACCTTGCCATGTCATCCCATGCCAACTCAAAAATCTACCACATCAGTTGTACAGACATGTCATGTTTCACCCTTGCAGTGGTGACACATTTCACCTTGACTTTTTGACCAAGTTTGACCTTAACTTTGACCGCTTATATCTTTTGATCCGTAACTTTGTTTGACGAATCGTTTGTGCCGTTAGAAATCTTGCGACACGCTCTTTGCGACCATGCCATTTTAACCAAGTTTTGGGAACTTTGAATTTTTTCTCTTTCTCTGTCTGTTGAAGCCATTCTAAGCATCTTGAGTTGCCTTTGTGATTTATGAGTTGTTCTTAGCCTTCTCTGGATCCTTTTTGGATCATGCCTTCCCACTAAGAGATTTTTGGACCACCAAAAGATTTCATCAATCAACTGGTAAGTGAGAGAAGAGTCCCCTGACTTTGTCCTTCTCAATCCACTTTGCCTTGCTTGGATGTGTACCCTTTAAGCCTACTCAAAGATAATCAACATCACCCCTAAGTGAAGTCCTCATCCTTCTGTCCAGGATGATGTCTTCCTGTAACTCCTCCAAGTACTCATGTGCAAACTCATCAATTGAAGGTATTGAAAATTCCTCATCCAGATCCATGATCATGGGAGGCTAAAAAAGTTTTAAGTTCTCTACATTCACAACGGAGTAAATCTGCATATACTGTGGAAGATATAGAATGAAAATCATTAGTGTCATTTTTCTCCAAGATAGTGAAGGGTCCATATCGGATAGGCTTGAGTTTCTTGCGTTCACCCTTGAATCGTTCCTTGCTGATATGAAGACATACATGGTCTCCAACCTGGAATTGATGATCAACCCTGTGTTTGTCATGCCAAGCTTTATACTGTGCTTGACTCTTCTCCAACTATTCCTTGACTTCCTGGTGTATCTGTTGAATCCTCTAGATGAACTTGCGGGCTCCATCCTTTATTCATTCTTCATTCACTTCGACATCTCTCCCATACATCAAGTCCAAACGAACCTTTGGTAGGTACCCAATACACATCTCAAAAGGTGAACTCTGAGTAGATGAATGTAAATCTCGGTCATAAGCATGTTTTACATAGGGTATTTGTTCATCCCATAACTTAGGATGCTTGCTACAGTAGCCTCGAATCAAAAGTACCACTTTTATGTTTACCACCTCTGTCTGTCCTCCAGTCTGTGGATGGAAAGCAATGCTCCTCTTCAATTTGGTGTCCATCATTCTCCACAAGCTCGTCCAAAAATCCCCAAGGAATCGAGTATCTCGATCCAAGACAATGGATGTGGGTAACCCAAAGTGAACCCAAACATGTTGAAAGAAGAGATTAGCAGTCTGCTCAGCAGTGATTTGTTTTTTACATGGAATCAAGATACACATATTGTTGAACCTATCCACTACAACATACAAATAATCATGACCCCCTTTGGTAATTGGTAAACCCCCTACAAAATCCATGGAGACACTTTCCCATGGATGATATGGAACAAGAAGTGGTGAGTATAGCCCCAATTTTCTATTAGTGGGCTTACAAGTAGAACACATCACACACCCATTTACATATTTAGTTACAATTGCTTTCATTTGAGGCCAATAACAAAACCTTTGCAAGTGAACCATAGTTTTTCCTACCCCAAAATGCCCAGACACAAGAGAAGTGTGAGCTTCTCGTATCACATGGACTCGTTCACTTGTAGGAATACATAGCTTTCCAAGATGATAGAGTAATTTTCCCTGCAGACAATAGTTCTCTACTTGTGCACCATGGGTTAGATTCTCATATACTTCTTTAAAATATTCATCGATGTTATATTTATCTACATAGCTATCATGAGATAAAGAAGTATTCTTCAAAATAATAGGAGGTCTAGAAAGCATATTGGCTACCTTGTTACTTGTACCCTTCTTGTACTTGATTACCAAATGAAATTGTTGTAGAAAACCCATCCACCTATAGTGTCGAGATTGTTGCAGTTTGGTCTGTGCTTGAAGATACTGTAATGGATGGTGATCTGTATGTATAATTGTTTCCTTCCCTAACAAGTAGTTCTTCCATTTCTTTACGCTTTGAACTAATGCATACAACTCTTTATCATATGTAGTACAGTTAAAAACAACTTGGTTAAAAAGTCTCAGAGTGGTAACATATAGGATTATGATATTACATCAATATTGCACCCATAGTGTATCCATTGGCATCTGTCTCGATCTCAAAAGGTTGTTGAAGATTCAACAATGCTAATATTGGTGTGGTACTGATCTTCTTCTTCAATGTATTGAAATATTTTTGTTGCTTTCCTTCCCATTGAAACATGTTCTTCACACTGGTTAAGGAATGCAAAGGAGTTTCTATAAAGGAGAAGTTGGGAATAAATCTCCTCCAATACTAGACTGCACCGAAGAAGCTTTGGATCTTGGTCACACTTTTTGGCTCAGGCCATTTTACAATTACTTCAATTTTGGAAGGATCAATTTTCAATTGTCCTCCTCCCATGATATGACCTAAGTATACAAGTGCAGTCTTTCCAAATTCACATTTATACATTTTCACATACAACTTTTCCCTTTTCAAAGTATCCAATACTTGACTTACATGCCTTACATGTTCATCCCAAGTCCCGCTAAAAACAAGAATGTCGTCTAAATATACAATCACAAATTCATCCAGGAAAGGCCTGAATACATCATTCATCACACGCATGAAAGTTGTCGGAGAATTACAAAGCCCAAATGACATAACTAACCACTCAAAAAAT
Organism: Picea engelmannii; assembly: GCA_009831015.1. Taxonomy (NCBI): domain Eukaryota; kingdom Viridiplantae; phylum Streptophyta; class Pinopsida; order Pinales; family Pinaceae; genus Picea; species Picea engelmannii. The sequence continues at coordinate 136,707 of ML780122.1, read as the reverse complement.
CCTTGTTTGGTTTTAAAGGCAGTCTTCCATGGATCATGTTCTATGACCATGATTTGATGATATCCATTGCACAAATCCAACTTAGTGAAATAAACAACATTCTTCA
>ML780122.1:121935-134404 GCA_009831015.1 Picea engelmannii | reverse complement strand
GCCTTGGTTCTCCTATGTCTCATACACTGGCAGAAAGCCCCCTTCTTATACAAAACTCCGAAAGGTTAACCATTAAGTGAGTTGGTTGGCGTAGTGGTTATGGATGCTATATTAAGAACTTAGTTAGCGGAGGTCTCGGGGTCGGATCCCACGAGCCTCCCCTTTTATACATATGGTTGCAACTTATTATTGGCACACACTAAATATAACGGTGGTTGCTAGAATGGAGGACAATTGAGATTTGGTAGAATATGCCATATGTGGTGGAGGATTGGAACGTGGCCATGTAGTTTGACATATAACCAGGGGTTGGGCCGAGGGCCTAGCCCCTTTTCTTTCCCACCCACATAAACATTCAAGCTTAAAATATAATTGCATCATGTTATAAACAAGAACCATAGAGTGGAAGGTTGGCTAGCGCAAAGTTGTAAGGTCTGTTGGGCTAAGAGGTTAGGAGTTTGACTCTTGGGGAGTCATATAATTTTTTTCACATGACAACCACTATAGGGGTGCCATGTGGCAGCCCATGACTGGGCCATGTGGCACCATAACATTTGTCCATGAAAATGACACTTGTCACAACCTAATTCACCCACGTGTCTATGATCAAACCTGTACAACCTTTCCACGTCATCCCGTGCCAACTCAATACTCTGCCACATCAGTTGTATGGACGTTCCACGTGTCACCCCTGCATGGTGACATGTGTCACCTTGACCTTTTTACTTTTTGACCAAGTTTGATCTGAACTTTCACCACTTATGTCTTTTGATCTGTAACTCTGTTTGACGAACCATTTGCGCCGTTAGAAATCTCGTGACGTGCTCTTCGCGACCATGTCATTTTAACTGAGTTTTGAGAAATTTGAATTTTTTCCCTTTCTCTTTCGGCTGAAGCCATTTTGAGTGTCATGAGTTGCCTTTGCGAGTTCTGATTTGTTTTTATCCTTCTCTGGATCCTTTTTTCATCACTATCACAGCCTACTAGCACTCCTATTGGAGCCTGAATTGTAGGTTAACGATTACCTAGTTCGAGAGGTCCACGATGTCGTGAGGGGGAAATGAGATGGTCACTCACAAAGATTTCTAAGGGGCACACAATAAGGAATAATCCCTATTCCTTAGAAGCCCTTAGTCTTTCACAAGGTCGACCAAGTGGAGTGTTGACTCCAAGGGTCGGACAAACTTCCAAAACCAGTCAAAGGCAAGTGACACCCTTGGAGCACGAAGGTGCGTCTTGAAGGGAACGTCACGTAATTAAAACTTGAGTCAATAAATCTAGGTGGCCTAGAAAACATTGAAATGTTTAAACCTTGTTAGAACAAAGTTTTAAATAATCAATAAATTAATTAGTAAGCCTAACAAGAGCCCAAACCTAAGTTTAAGACTAAGTCTAAGCCTAAGTTTAAGACTAAATATAAGTCTAAGTTTAAATGAGAAACTAAATAAAAATATTAAATAAATTAAAGGAATTGAAATAAAATCAAACTCTAGAAAAATGAATAATAAATGAAAAGGTTGGATAACATGCACATGTGTGCATGAAATTAATAAAAGGGATTTTATAATAGAAAGAAATAATAATACGAGAGAATAGGTGTACACATAAAATAGTATTTTGAGTCAAACTACCACTAAGTCTAACTAGAAGAAGACTCCTAATCAAACTCTAACTAAGATCTGCTTAGGTTATAATCATTAAATGAGAAATTAAGGAACAAAGGGACAACTAAGAGCGAAAATAGGAACACATTGGGGAATGTGAGGGAAATTGACTTTTTAAATAAAATAAAAATGGTAATTACTTGTGCAACTTGGGGAGAGTGTGACAAGTGTGTGGATAAATAACCATAATTAATTTAATCTAAAAAGTTAATTATTTGTGCATGAGGACATGTGTTAGTGAAGAAATTTCTATAAAACAAATGGTGTAGAAGGGAAATGGAGCACTTCTTGATAGTACTATTATGCTGTCGAAATTGGGATTGACTGTGTTTTACTTGTGAAAGTTGGGATTTCAATCTTGAGAAAGAGTGGAAGCTCTTCCTTGCGAGGAAAGCTTGGAGCTATTGTTCTTTTGGTTATCGTGCTCGGCCCCTTTGCAGCTCGAGGTGATAAGGGGGAAGAAGAGTACCTCTAGCGTTGGTTGGAAGGTAACGGTGAGGTTTTGAGATTAGTAGGAGGAAGCAAGTGGAAGTGCACAAGTTCAAATTGAAGATATTTTCGTCATACAATCACATGATTACAATATTTTTAGTGTAGATTTATTTTACCAAGCATGTTAGAATTTGTAAACTCAATGTCTGTAATACGATTATATTATTGACCTACGACCCTAGAAAGTTTTATGGTTAATTGTATTCATATCCGTCAATGGTAGAATAGATATATTTAAAACTAGATATAGTCGATAAGTTCCTTCTATGTATTTTGTCCAATTATTTTATTGATTGACTATTAGTTCTGCGTTGAATATAATATGCAAAACACAGAGTTTTGTAGTAAATAATCATTGCAGTATCAAGTCTGATTATTATGGTAAATCTAAGATTAATTAATATGATTTTACGATCAAATTTTACAATGCTGTGAGTACCTATTTTCGATCCTTCCACCTATAGGTATGCAAAATTGAATCGTTATAAAAACCTACTCAGTAATATGAAATTATATAAGAAAATCCATAAACGAGCTTAGAGATTTCAATATGTAGATATGGTTGCATTGGAGTAAGCCAGATATGCTCGAGAACATTCTTATTTCGAGAGCATCATGATTACAAAGACACATCTACCCTTAGCTTTTGTAAAGTTTAACTGAATGTTTTATTTTAATTCGCTCATGGTTATGCTGTAAATGGTTTTCGGAAAAATCCTTCTTTGTGCTTGTTGTATTCTTTTCAGTGTTAATCCGGGTAAATGTCAAGTTGTATAACTTGTTTTCCTTTTCAAGAATTCAAAGATTATGCTTTTGTGATGCAGGAGCATTGTAAGAAAGCTAGCAAAGCAAGCGCAAAAGTGGAGGACAACTAGATATGCACCAACACACATTTTGAAGGCATTTTGAATTTGAAAAGATGAAACATTAATGTAATAGCTAGAGGGACGTAATTTCCCTTAAATGTTTTTGGGATTCTAACATAGATCTTCAATGTATCTCTCATCTGTTGGTTGGAGTCATTTATTATATTAAATGTAAAGTAAATGTAGGCTTTATTTCGATTTGATAGCTTACAGTTGTAGGAGAGAAAACTCTAGAAATCTCCCTCACATGTATTGTATTGTATTATTATTCTCATTGTAAGAGTTAGAGAGATATAGAGCCGAAGAGAAGAACATAGATTGTAGAATTGGTATAAGCATATAGCTGATGCTATTGAACCCATGTACAAAAGCACTGGAATTAATACGAAAAGGCTTTAATCCAATTTCATGGTGTTGTGGTGATTACTGTTTGCATCTCTTAAATGGTATGTTTATAGTTTGCTTATCTGCTTTGTTATGAATTTATTTCAATGCTGTGTGTATGTATGATTTCATGTTGAATGTATGAAGTCTTTGAGATGGAGAGAATGAGTTTCAATTGTTTCTCATCCTGAGAAATTCCTGCAAGGAGTGCAGAGAAGGTCTGCAAGGAGTGCATTGACAATACTCTAATTTTCATCTCATAAAAGCTCAGGAGGGATACCATTGTTCTCATATCAACATAAGGCATTATAACACATATCCCTGCAAGGAGTGCGCAAGCCGGTTGAAGCCTTGGAATTTTCCAACCCAAGTGAGTGGTGGAAGGATTTCTGTTGCAAGGAGTGCATAGAAGAGGAAGACATCATATAATCAATGATTATCGTAAAAGCCGCAAAGAGTGCACGCAAGAATCCCTTGGAATCCTTGAGTTTGCAGTGAGAACCAAGCTCAAGAGGGATAGAGACTTCGAAGAGTTTGAAGGAAGATGAGACTGAAGTCGGCTCGTAGAAAATCAAGTTCAGGAGAAAGGACACCAAGTTATCTAGCCAGGAGTTATCAAGAAATTGAACGGATAGTTGAAGTTTCTCGGAGGGAGAACTATCGATTTCTCATGGACCGTTGGATCTTGCAGATAAGCGAAAGGGTTAAGGATAGAGTCCTTAAGCATTCAAAAGGTCAGGAGGGAGAATAGTCGTCAGATATGAATCAACAAGAGTCATTGATCTCATGCTTGAATTTCGTCATTTCAGAATTCGGGGTTTTGGAGAAGGTTGTGACAAGGAAGCAAGAATCGCGAAATCCCGATTCATGAAATCTCGACAGTATCTAGACCGTCAGATCATGGAAGGATCTGGACCGTCGATCTACAGTAAATAAGTCGCAAGTTAGGACTTCGGGGAAAAAGAGGAGCGTTGTATCATGAACTCCCGAGTCGCGAATCTTCGACGCACATGAAGTCTGAGCCCCAGGTTGTGGAAGAGGGTCACATCAGAAGGACTTAAGGGAGGAGCTAGAAGCCCGTTATCCCATTTGAGGGTTTTGGGAGCTGAAGGAGTTGGGGAACTCAACAACAAGAATCGCAAAGTCGTGAAACCCAATGTGACCTTTTCGGGAAAAGGTTGTGGTCACATCGGTTAGTCACGTGGATAAGAGTTCGTGCCTACTGCTTGTTCGCATAGGCGTAACTCCTAGGAAGGACTTGTGGTTACAAGTGTGAATATTCCAGCTAGGAATTGAAGAGCCATTTCAGCTCAAGGGAGATTAAGAACAATCCATAGACTGGGAGGTCAAGCAGAACTTGTTGAGGTAGGGGTGTTGCGTCAGGTGGTATCAGAGCCCAGATTTTGAATTTCTGTAGTAAAGAGGAGATTACAACTATGCCACCAAGAAGATGTTAGGAAAAAGCAATGCCCGATCCAGCTATGGAAATGGATATGAGAGAACTTTGTGCTCGATTAGATTCTATGGAGACAACACAGATACGAACAACTGATATTGAAGATGTCAGTGAGGCTGAAATAAAAAATGAAGCTAGAGCCGAAGAAGAAGTTGCAGTTGAAGATGCTGCAGAAGAACGTCTATTCAGAGCTGTTGCAAGAATAGGAGCCAGAGAAAAAATGGACATCCCGATGTATGAAGGCAACTTAGATGTTGAGGAGCTGCTAGATATCGAAGAAGATAAGAAGGTAAAACATGCTGTCACTAGACTGAAAGGGCATGCAACACTATGGTGGGATGAGCTATAGGCTGACAGGCATTGCAAAGGCAAGCAAAGAATCAAAAGATGGGATAGGATGGTAGAAAACATGAAAGTCAAATTCATACCCAGGGACTATCAAATTAACCTATTTTGAAGAATGCAAAAATTGAGACAGAAGGGGATGACGGTGAAGGAATACATTGAAGAATTTTACAGACTCAACATTAGAGCAGGTCATCGTGAGAGTGATGATGAAAAGGTCTCCAGGTACATGAATGGTCTGTTATAAGAAATTCAGGATGAGATGAGCATGGTGACAATAAAAAATGTGGAATATGCTTATCAGGTTGCTCTGAAGGCAGAAGAAAAATTGGCCCAAAAGCAAGGTCAAAGGGGCAGAGGTAGAAGTCAGAGAAGAGGAAAAGAAATTGTCCAGAACAGAGTACATAAGCCCAAGGATGAAGAAAATAAATCTCATAACCACCCAGAAAGGGGAGGAAGATCACAAGGAGGACAATATGCTGATAGGAACACTTTTCCTCAAGCTAGAGGAAGAGGCAGAGGTAGAGGAGGTGAAATAAAGTGTTTTGTTTGTGGAAAGATCGGACACAAATCTTTTGAATGTCCTGATAGAAAAAGAGATGGAGGAGGCTAAGCTCACATTTCAGAAGTGCAAAGGAGAAATGTTAAGGCAGAAGATGCGGAAGGTGGAATATCCTTAATGATGAGGAAAATTATCTTGAAACCAGAGAAGGAGGCATAGAATCAAGTCTAGAGAAACAGTCTATTCAAAACTTCTTGCAAGGCCAAAAATAGGGTATGCAAGGTGATAGTGGATAGTGGAAGCACAAATAATCTAGTATCCACATAAATGGTGGAGAAGCTAGAATTGGAAACAGTTGCACATCCGAGCCCATATAAGGTTTTGTGGTTGCAAAAAGGACATTAGGTAACAATCACTAAACAATGTTTAGTTGAATTTAAGATAGGGGGATATAGAGATGAGATCTTATGTGATGTTATTCCCATGGACGTCTGTCATATGTTGTTGGGGAGACCATGGAAATACGACAGAAATGTTGTTCATGATGGAAGAAAGAACACATACACCTTGGAGAAGAATGGTAAGACACATATGTTACTGCCAATTGAAGACAAGAAGGTGAAAGCAGAAGCAAGCAACACTATACTTCTCATGAGTGGGAAGGAACTTCTGGATGAAGTCAATAAAGAAGAAGACATGCAGTTTGTTGTGGTGAGAAAACTTAGAGTCATCTTGACTAGTACTTCGATAGATGATCTACCGGAGGAAATTCAGTAAATGCTAGAGGAATTTGTTGATATAGTGGTGGACGATTTACCTTGTTTGTTTCCACCCATCATGAGTATAAGCCATCACATTGATCTTATACCAGGGGTGAGTTTTCCAAACAAAGAAGCGTACAGATTGACGCCGCAAGGGAATGAAGAAGTTAAGAAGCAAGTCCAAGATTTGATGGACAAGGGGTTAATCAGGGAAATCTTGAGTCCATGCGCTATACCAAAAGTGTTAAGTCCAAAGAAGGATGGTGGATGGAGAATGTGTACAGACTTGAGGGATATAAACAAAATCATCATTAGGTATAGATTTCCTTTACCGAAGATGGATGACTTGATGGATTGCTTGAGTGGAGCAATTTTTTTTTCAAAGATTGATTTGAAAAGTGGATATCATCAGATCATAATAAGGGAAGGTGATGAATGCAATACAACATTCAAGATGAATGAAGAGATGTATGAATGGATTGTCATGCCATTTGGTTTGACGAATGCACCAAGTACTTTTATGAGATTAATGAATGAAGTCTTGAAGAATTTGATTGGAAAGTTTGTAATTGTGTATCTTGATGATATACTAATCTTCAGTAAGACTAAGGAAGAACATTTGAGACATTTAACTCTAGTAATGAGGAGGTTGCAGCAAGAGAAGTTATTGATAAATCTGAAGAAGTCATCTTTCATGAAGAGAGAACTCATTTATTTGGGGTTTTTGATCTCTTCGAATGAGTTGAAGATGGATCCTAAGAAGGTAAAAGCAATAAGAGAATGGACATCGCCGAGAAATACCTTTGAAGTTAGAAGTTTCCATGGACTAGCCAGTTTTTACAGGAAATTCATAAGAAATTTTAGTGGAATTTATGCACCAATGATGGACAGAGTCAAGAAAATACATAAATCTTTTCATTGGATAGAGGAAGCAGAGAAATTTTTTAAAGAAATATATTCCACGTATGATAAAGATTTTTATGTAGTCATACAAGTGCTGAAGAAATGGAGGCACTACTTGGTTCCGAAAGAGTTCGTTTTGTATAACGATAACCATGCTTTACAATTTGTAACCAAACAGGAAAAATTGAACAAAAAACATGCAAAATGGATTGAATTTATGCAGAACTTTACTTTTGTTACAAAGCACATTTCTAGAACTGCTAACAAGGTTGTTGATGCATTGAGCATGAAATGTTTGATTCTGCAGGAGTTTCGTGTGAAGACCTTAGGTTTTGATAGCCTTAAGGACATGTACAAGGATGATTCAGATTTCAAGGATGCTTATGAAGCATGTGAAAATCCTATTCTAAGAGACATAAGCCAATGGATTGAATACTTAATCCAGGATGGATTATTATTCAAAGGAAATCAATTGTGTATCCCGAAGAGTTCTATGAGAGAGAACCTTCTAAAGGAAAAACATATTGGGGGATTGGCTGGACATTTTGGTCATGAAAAAACATTTGTGCAGCTAAATAGTTTGTATTATTGGCCAGGGATGAGGATATATGTCAAGAAATTTGTCAACAGATGTAGAATTTGCCAACACACAAAGGGAAAAAGACAGAATACAAGATTATATCAACCATTGCCAGTACCAAAGAGGTTGTGGGATGCGATAAGCATGGATTTTGTGTTAGCACTACCAAGGACACAAAGAGGTTGTGATTCCATATTTGTGGTAGTCGAAAGATTCTAAAAAATGGCACATTTCATTCCATGTCAGAAAACCAATGATACAACACACATTGCAAACTTGTTTTTCAAAGAAGTTGTTCGACTTCATGGTTTACCCAAGAGAATTGTTTCAGAAAGGGATACCAAATTTGTGGGTCATTTTTGGAGGACACTATGGAGGAAGCTGGGGACAAATTTATCTTTTATCTCAACATATCACCCTCAGACGGATGGACAAACTGAGGTAGTAAATCAAAGTTTAGGGTATTTGTTGAGGAGTTTAGTCGTTGAACATCACAGTCAGTGGGATCAAATTCTTCCACAAGCGGAATTTGCATATAATGACTCACCTAACAGGAGAAAAGGACATATCCCATTCTAGATAATGTATGGAATGCAACCAATAGGTGTATCTGAGTTGAGAGACTTAGAGCAGAATGAGTTCAGAAGTGTTGGAGCGGAATATTTTGTAGCAGAAATGAAAGAGCTCCATAGTAAGATTAAGGAGCAGTTGCAAAGTTCCAACCAGGAATACAAGCACAGAGCAGATCAACACAGGAGAGAGATTCAGTTTGAAGTGGTAGATTTGGTCTTAGCGCACCTGAGGAAAGAAATATTTCCAAGAAGAACATATAATAAGATGAAAATGAAAAAGATAGGGCCATGTAAAATCATAAGGAAATTTGAGGCAAATGCTTATGAGATAGAATTTCCAGATGGGGTAGGAATATCGCCCATATTCAATGTAGCCGATCTATATCCTTACAGAGAAGATGAAACATAGGGATCAGAGGATCAAAAGGAAGTTCAATGGGTTAGACAGATGCCTATAGTTGAAAAGATGCAGATGGAAAAGGTCATTGATCAGAGAGTTAGCAAAAAGACCCGGAGAAAGACATATTTTGAGTATCTGGTGAAATGGAAGGGACACCCAATGGAGGATGCCAGTTGGGAAAGTGAAGCGAATATCCAAAACCATGGACAGACGATGCAGGAGCTCATGAACAAGAGTCCATGAATTTTTCAGCCAGAGGAGTATGATGCAGAAGCATCGTAAGCAAGAAAACAAAGCAAGCACAAAAGAAGAGGACAACTGGATATGCACCAACACACATTTTGAAGGCATTTTGAATTTGAAAAGATGAAACATTAATCTAATAGATGGAGGGATGTAATTTCCCTTAAATTGTTTTTGGATTGTAACACAGATCTTGAGCGTAGTTCTCATCTGTTGGTTGGAGGAATTTATTGTATTAAATGTAAAGTAATTGTAGGCTTTATTTTGATTTGATAGCTTAGAGCTGTAGGAGGGAAAACTCTAGAAATCTCCCTCGCATGTATTGTATTGTATTATTATTCTCATTGTAAGAGTTAGAGAGTTGTAGAGCCGAAGAGAAGAAGAAAGATTGTAGAATTGGTATAAGCAGATAGCTGATGTTATTGAAACCATGTAGAGAAGCACTGGAATTAATATGAAAAGGATTTAATCTAGTTTCATGGTGTTGTGGTGATTACTGTTTGCATCTCTTAAATGGTATGTTTACAGTTTGCTTATATGCTATGTTATGCATTTGTTTCAATGATGTGTGTATGTATGATTTCATGTTGAATGTATGAAGTCTTTGAGAGGGAGAGAATGAGTTTCAATTGTTTCTTGTCTTGAGAAATTCCTGCAAGGAGTGCAGAGGTCCGCAAGGAGTGCATTAACAAGACTCTGAGTTTCATCTTAGAAAATCTCAGGAAGGATACCATTGTTCTCATATCAACAAAAGACATTATAGCATAGACCCCTGCAATGAGTGCACAGGTTAGTTGAATCCTTGGAATTTTCCAACCTAAGCGAGTGGTGGAAGGATTTCTATTGCAAGGAGTGCACAGACGAGGAAGACATAAGATAATCAATGATTATTGTAAAAGCCTCAAAGAGTGCATGCAAGAATCCCTTGGAATCCTTGAGTTTGAAGTCAGAGCCAAGCTCAAGAGGGATAGAGACTTCGAAGAGTTTGAAGGAAGACGAGATTGAAGTCGGCTCGTAGAAAATCAAGTTTAGGAGAAAGGACGCCAAGTTATCTGGCCATGAGTTATCAAGAAATTGAAAGGACGATTGAAGTTTATCGGAGGGAGAAATATAGATTTCCCGTGGACCATTGGATCTCACATATCAGCGAAAGGGTTAAGGAGAGATCCCTTAAGAATTCATAAGCTCAGGAGGGAGAATAGCCATCAGATCTAGATGAACAAGAGTCGTTGATCTCATGCTTGAATTTCATCATTTCAGAATTCGAGGTTTTGGAGAAGGTTGTGACAAGGAAGCAAGAATCGCGAAATCCCGATTCGTGAAATCCCGACAGGATCTGGACTGTTATATCGTGGAAGGATCTGGACCGTCGATCTACAGTAAAGAAGTCGTGAGTTTGAACTTCAGGGAAAAAGAGGAGCATTGTATCATGAACTCCCGAGTCGCAAATCTCCGAGGCACATGAAGGTTGAGCCCCAGGTTGTGGCAGAGGGTCACATCAGAAGGAGTTAAGGGAGGATCTAGAAGCCCGTTAGCCCATTTTCGGGTTTCGGGATCTGAAGGAATCGGGGAACTCAACAACAGGAATCACAAAGTCGCGAAGCTCGACGTGCCCTTTTCAGGAAAAGGTTGTGGTCACATCGGTTGGTCACATGGGTAAGAGTTCATGCCTAGTGCTTGTTCACATAGGCGTAACTCCTAAGAAGGACATGTGGTTACAAGTGTGAAGATTCCAACTAGAAATCGAAGAGCCATTTCGGCTCAAGGGAGATTAAGAACGATCCTTAGATTGGGAGGTCAAGAAGAACCTGCTAAGGTAGGGGTGCTGCATCATTTTGCATTCGGTTGGGATTATTTTTCTTCCTTACCTAAAGGATAGTAAATCACATGTCATCGGTACCCTTCAAATCAGATTGCCTTTTGTTGACTTGTAGTTAATTTTGATGTACGCTTATACTCGACATCTCTGGTGATAGAAATTAATTGATTAGTTATCATTGTATTGTATACTACAATAATCCTCGATCCATAGATGAGAGTTCATTCTTGCAAAGAATTTATGGATAGTTGATTAATGATTGAGAGATCAAATGCCTTAAAAAATCAAAGCCAAGATAGGTGTGACGTTCGAATACAAATTAAGAGTATGTCCAACAAAGGATTATTCTCTCTTTTACCTATTACGATGAAGGAATCTATAATTTTAATTGAATCTGACTGATAAACGATGAGCTTTATTAACGAGATTGAGAGAAGTGTTTTATGTTTTCAACTCTAGTGGACTAGTAGTTGTTATATCTTGTTAAGTGTTACGTGAAGATTCTCTTTTTAATTCTTGTTGTCAAGTTAAGTTGATCGATGTCATTCATGTGTCTACTAGAGTATGCAGTAAAACCTTAACGAGATACCCAATTGTATTCTATCTGCATTTGATAGGACGACTCTTTAAGCTTGGCGTATGGGCATATACCGTTCTAAGTTAGGTAATTGTTTTTTTGGTACAAATATTAAACCAGTATTTTAAAAAAATTGTTGAATTATTTTGATCATTCAATAATTGAATGTCGCACAGGTGGCATTCAAAGTTATGTTCTCTTGCAGTTCTTAACGAACTCTACTATTGTTCAATCTAAATTTTTTCTATTATTAATATATCCTTCTCTTCTACATTTGTCATTAGTAATTATGATGATTAATTTAAAATACATCATTCAACTATAGTGATAATTTTCCTCAATCGACAAATTGAAGTAGAGAAATATTTCCTCTCTATTATTTGAACATATTCTAGAGATTGTTAACCCTTAATTATATTTAGTAATAAGTTATGCTTCCATCGCATATAGTTCTCTTTATTTGCCTTCCTCTCTTCTTTATGTTAAAGGTCAACCGATGTAAATCTATTAATCATACAATGGTCTTGGTTGGTTTTAAAATATTGGGTATCTATATATATAGAAGTTTAACCAGTTGTGACCAAGCATAAGATTACAAAAGAAAACTAAAATCTGTACTATATCTATAGATGATTCTTATATAAAGGTAATTAGTATATTATAATTTTTTACTAAGCTTTAAGTCATCCATCATGTGTTCAGTCACTGCACTAAATACTCAATAGTATGAATTAAAATGATTATGTATTAATGGACTTAATTGTAAAAGAAGTACATACCCTATTAACTTCATTTGGTATAAGCATAAGTAATATGGAATCTTTCGATTTTGTTATCTTTATGTGATATGATTGAGTTATTAGTAACAATGATGATGTATCTGATTCTTGATGTGTAATTATGTA
>ML780122.1:72932-93794 GCA_009831015.1 Picea engelmannii | reverse complement strand
ATGTTATTGACGAGTTTTCCTGAGTGTGCAGGACACATGACAGTTTATGGATGTTGATGGCATCAATGGACTTCCTTGGAATCCGTATTGAGTGAGGGAGTGGATTGTATTTGTTTGAGTATTTCATTTTATGCACATGTGACATATGATTGATTACAATATTAATGATTTATGTATATGGATTATTGACACTATTTTTTTCAGTGGATGCAGGCTTGACGATGCCTGCTAATCCAACTCACATAAGGAGTAAAGGGGCTATGCATAGAAACCCGACATTTGAGGGAGAGATGTGGAAACGTCCCTGTCACAACCTACTAGCACTCCATCCATGGCCTGAATTGTAGGTTAACGATTACCTAGTTCAAGAGGTACACAATGCCGTGAGGGTGGATGGAGACAGTCGCTCACGAAGATTTCTAAGGGGTGCACAATAAGGTGGAATCCTTATTCCTTAGGAGCCCTTAGTCTCTCACAAGGTCGACTGAGTGGAGTGTTGACTCCAAGGGTTAGAAAAACTTCCAAAACTAGTCAAAGGAAAGTGACACCGTTGGAGCATGGAGGTGCATCTTGAAGGGCACATCGCATAATTAAAACTTGATTCAATAAATCTAGGTGGCCTAGAAAACATTGAAATGTTTAAACCTTGTTAGAACAAAGTATTAAATAATCAATAAATTAATTAGTAATCCTAACAAGAGCCTAAGCCTAAGTTTAAGACTAAGTCTAAGCCTAAGTTTAAGACTAAATCTAAGTCTAAGTTTAAATAAGAAACTAAATAAAAATATTAAAGGAATTAAAGGAATTGAAATAAATCGAACTCTAGAAAAATGAATAATAAATGGAAAGGTTGGATAAAATGCACATGTGTGAATGAAATTAATAAAATGGATTTTATAATAGATATACATAATAATATGAGAGAATAGGTGTACACATATAATAGTATCTTGAATTAAACTACCACTAAGTCTAACCAGAAGAAGACTCATAATCAAATTCTAACTAAGATCTAGTTATTAGACACTCATTAAATGAGAAATTGGGGAACAAAGGGACAACTAAGAGCGAAAATAGGAGCACATTGGGGAATGTGAGGGAAGTTGACTTTTTAAATAAAATAAAAATGGTAATTACTTGTGCAACTTGGGGAGAGTGTGACACGTGTGTGAGTGAATAATCATAATTAATTTAATCTAAAAATTAATTATTTGTGCATGAGGACATGTGTCAGTGAGGAAATTTCTATAAAACAAATGGTGTAGAAGGGAAATGGGGCACTTCTTGATAGTATTGTTATACTGCCGCAATTGGGATTAACTATGTTTTACTTGTGAAAGTTGGGATTTCAAGCTTGAGAAAGAGTGGAAGCTCTTCCTTGCGAGACAAGCTTAGAGCTATTGTTTTTTTGGTTATTGTGCTTGGCCCCTCTACGACTCTGGGGGATAAGGGGGAAGAAGAGTACCCCTAGCGTTGGAAGGGAAGTACTGATGAGGTTTTGAGATTAGTAGACATAAGCAACAGGAAATACACAAGTTCAAGTTGAAGATATTTTCATCACACAATCACTTGATTACGATATTTTTAGTTTTAGTGTAGATTTATTTTATCAAACATGTTAAAATTTGTAAACTCAATGTATGTAATACAATTATATTATTGACCTACAACCCTGGAAAGTTTTATGGTTAATTGTATTCATATCCCTCAATGTTAGAATAGATATATTTAAAACTGGATATAGTCGATAAGTTCCTTCTATGCATTCTATCCAATTATTTTATTGATTGATTATTAGTTTTGCATTGAATATAATATGAAAAACATAGAATTTTATAGTAAATAATCTTTGTAGTATCAAGTCTAATTATTATGGTAAATCTAGGATTAATTAATATGATTTTACGATCAAATTTTACAATGCTCTGAGTACCTATTTTTGATCCTTCCACCTATAGGTATTGCAAAATTGAATCGTTATACAAACCTACTCAATAATATGAAATTATATAAGAAAATCCAAAAACAAGCTTAGAGATTTCAATATGTAGATATGGTTGCATTGGAGTAAGCAAGATATGCTCGAGACCCTTCTTATTTCAAGAACAACATGATTATAAATATAGACCCACCCTTAGCTTTTGTAAAGTTTAACCGGATGTATTATTTTAATTCTCTTAGGGTCATGTTGTAAATGGGTTTTTGAAAAATCCTTCCTTGCGCTTGTTGTATTCTTTTCAATGTTAATATGGGTAAATGTAAAGTTGTATAGCTTGTTTACTTTTCAAGAATTCGGAGATTATGCTTTTGCATTCGGTTGGGATTATTTTCCCTCCTTACCTAAAGTATAGTAAATCACATGTCATTGGTACCCTTCAAATCAGATTTCCTTTAGTTGACTTATAGTTAATTCTGACATATGCTTATACTCTACATTTCCGGTGATAACAATTAATTGATTAATTATCATGGTATTGTATTCTACAATAATCCTCTATCTAGAGAGGAGAGTTCATTCTTGCAAATAATTTATGGATAGCCTATTAATGATTGAGAGATCAAATGCCTTAAAAAAATAAGAGCCAAGATAGGTATGACGTTCGAATACAAAATAAGATTATGTCCAACGAAGGATTATTCATTTTAATAAAAATTGTGTTTATTTTATTGATTTCAAAGATATTGTTTTGGAGATTACAATTTTATTTTAATGTGAAACTGTTTTTTTTCAAGYTAGGTTGAGCCTAGGCGAAGGGCAATCCCAATGTTGTATGGAAGAACAATCTATCCATGAGTGGGATGTTGTCACCAGGATTGTGCGAGACTCGGTCGAGCTTGAACACCCTGTAAAACAATTTAATTCCCCCACAAATGGCTGCCACCCTCAACTCCTCCCCATGAAATTTGAACATGTGACTTGATGAGAACTAAGCCCCACACAAACAAATTGATCAACACGTCATGAGTACTATTTTCTTTAATTTATGTTTACCTCTTCAATTCTGACTAARACTCTTTTCTTTAACTTATCCTTTTTATTGAATTATAAAATACATATCTYGATGCAATACTTAAATTATTTACAATTGCAAAGTATTAACCAAATAAAATACTTAAATTAATTGCAAAGTATTAACCAAATAAAATACTTAAATTATTTACAATTGCAAAGTATTAACCAAATAAAATTTAATGAATATTTAGTAAAATAATATATCTTTGTATATTCAAAATCCTTAAATCCAGTAAACTTATGGGTGGGAGAATGGGAAAAATATAATAAAAAAAACCTTGAGAATACGCAGAGAGACAATAAGATCTGATACGTGAAAAATAATAGTCCTCGATATATAGAGTCCCATGTCTTTTGTATTGTTTATTAGCAACAACACGAATGATCACCTTCAAAGGCATCCACAATATCATAGTTTAATTGCCAATCTTTCTTTGTGTGACATTTAATGCATTGACTTACATATGTGCGGCCTTCCTCATTAAAATAATCCACCATGCTTCTAGTATAATTCAACTTCAAGTGGCTTTATAAACACTACTTATGCCAGCTTGAACTCCTTTGGATGCATATGGAATAAGATCTTGATTTCTATTAATTTAATTTAATAGTAGACCTTTAAATATAGTTGAAATATAGTTGAGATTCAACTAATCACCAATCTTGTTTAGATTTCAACGTTGATCCATTGTTATTAAATTAATTGAAAATTGCTAATGATCACTTTTGAACGTTCTGTATAATCGAGTTTTTTCATTTGGTTATTGATCTTATTTTATCTGTATATTGTGTGAGTGTATTGGTTATGAGGATTGATTTACGATAACATGTAAGTTCCAATATACCATCATTGTTATGTCAATGAGGACATTCACATAGGTAGTGCCTCCCTACTAATATAAATGACCATTGGCTACATGGTAATTATGTTTGTTTGATTGTTTCCCCACTCTCCTATGTCTGACATGAGTGTGTGTGAATGTATAAAACAAGAGTAATAATAATGTGGATAGGAACCACCAAATACACATATGTCGATGTTTTAGAATAACTTCTACAACTATAAAATATTCTTCCCTACTATCCCATATTAGTTTTTAGGATTGGTCAGCAATAACATATAAGCTCCAATATACCATGATTCTTATAGCAACACACATAGCAATATATGTAGTGCCTCCCTACTAACATAGTCATTAATTGGTTACATATTGTCTATGCTTCATGTCTTGGCCTTTTTTGTCCCTCTTGTGTGTGTGGATAAAACATGAATAATAACAATGTGATACATCTATCTTATGGCATCTTGGAATAACTTTTACAACTATAAAATATCCATCCCTCCTATCTCACATTGGTTGTAAGGATTGGTTTATGACAACATATAAACCCCAACATACCATGATCCTTATGCCAATGAAGGAATCGATAAATATATCTATTGTGGGTTTACCCTTCCCTTCATTCTCACATTGATTGTGAGAGTTGGTTTATGACAATATATAAGACCCAACATACCATGATCGTTATGTTAACAAGGACATCAATAAAAATATCTATTATAGATTTATGAAAAATAAATAGATCAATCAAAAAATATTAATTAACTAACTAAATTTATCATCTCATGTTAACCTTAATTTTTAAACACAAAATGTTTATAACACTCTTGTTGTGAGACCGAGGCTAAATCAAGAGGATGGCAAGAATGCAACCTAACCATGTAAAGCTCCTTTTAAATCCCTTTAAACCCATTTATTTTTATAAGTCCTTATAAAAAGTACTACATGTATAAGAGTGGGAGGAAGGTTTATTTAAAACCCATTTATTTTCCTTATAAAAAGTACTACATGGATAAGAGTGGGAGGAAGGTTTAGAATATATGCATTATCAAAATATCTTCCAATTTTAAAATATCTCATTTTTATTGTTTTTATACGCATATGATTTCTATTTTTATTTTTTTATTATAGAAACGAAAAAAACAAAGAGAACCTGCATATCTAAAGCCAAAAAAGATTATTAACAAAAAAACTTGAGTATATATTGTTTTGAAGTTTGTTTTTAATCCTGAGATGATTTTTAGTTTATAGAAACGAAAAGAAAACAAAGACAATATGCATATCTAAAGTTAAAAATGATTATCAACAAAACACTTGAGTATATATTGTTATATGCATATCTCAAGCTAAAGATTATTAACAAAGAAAAATTTTCATTTTTATAATTTTTATCCATAATGCAATTTGAAATAAACAACACAGTATGGTGAGTTTATAATATGGACATTTTTCAAGATAAACACATTCATGTGGAGGTTATTGAGGTATTTATTAACAAAAACTCCAATAAATTTAAATGCAATCTTAATTGAAAGAAAGTTAAAGTGCCTATTATGCCACCTTTGGACCACAAGACTTTTTGGAGATTTTTTAATGGCGCGAGTCAGGGACATCATTTGAGATGTGGAGTTGGTGTAGTCTTGTATGAAACTCCTCATTATTATTTCTATATCCGATATGCCCCTTGGTCGGGTTCCAACTGTAAGAAAATAGAACACTTCCAGGATACACCTAACATAAGAGAGGAAGAAAGATTTAATCTATAAAAGTAAATGACAAAGCAAACATACAGTACACATAGACTTTACCTTGAAAACCCAAATAGGAAAACCAACATTCCTTGAGTTTCTTGCTCTCTTGTTGTCTTCTTCATTCAGAATAAAAGGTTACGTTCCTAACCTTGGTCTACACCTAAGACACAATCGACATCATACCTTCTTGCTTTACACAAGAACGACCCTGTAGCCAATTCAACTTACATCTACATGACCAACAACCTCTAAAATGATTGATCTAAAGATTACGTTTTACAACATTACAAAACACCTTATTTATAGGCTTTACAGTAGGTAAAACCCTAAATAAAGGCGCTCAAAAATGGTTACAGTTCCACGCAGATCATTGGCTACAAATCCCACGAATCTCAGGATTTTGTTACAGTCGACTACCAAGTTGGATTACTAGTCGACTACCAATCGACCTTCATTTGGTCTTCAATCGGTTTCCACACAACCGCATGCCGACCTTTTGTCGGTTGACCTCTTTGACTTGTTGTCGATTACTTCGACTTCGACTTTTCCCGATCGATCCACCTTGACCTTCAAATTTCACTGCAAAGAATATAACATCCCAACACCAACACCAAAGTATAATTCTCGACTCTTTACTCTTTGTTGTTCTTTGCCAATTACGTGGAATCAAATGCCTTCAGGGGTTGGGAGATTCCCAAGTCATAATCAATTGGGAGAATGGTAAGTCGAAGATAGATATTCTACATTTACAACACTTTTTATCTCAAACTCACAGGCTTATTCATGATCTTGAGTGGAATTATTTCACTCAATCTACCGTGAGCTCAACCATAAACAAATCAACTGTCCAAGGACGCCTTGGAATGTTGTGTGGGTTCTTTCTCTGTGCAGGAGTTCTTTGACGACCAAGAGCTTGAAAGCATGCAATTTCGTTTCTAATTCTTTCTATTCTTCGATCCTAGTTCTGTTTTGATTGAAAACTCTCGTTAGTCTTGATATGCATATTTTCGTTTAATTGTCACAAGGGGCATGCAAGAGGGTGTGTTGAATCAAAACCTTTGAATAGTTCGATAGTGTATAAAATTATGTTGGCTATGTAGTTTCTTTTGATATAGAATATTGTTTAAAGTAGTGTATCTTTAGTGATAACCGCTTAGAAATGTGTCTAAGACTCTGATTTTCTTTGTTAGGTATTGGAAAATGCCTAATTTGTATTCACATGTAAGTACAAAGTTTGATTTAAAGAGTCCCTAAAACTATACTCATTTATATTCTCCTTTTAAAATATAAAAAAATATAAAAACTTTTCCAAGTAAAAAAAATAAAAAAAACACAAAATTTAAAAAGCAAATAAAAATTTGAGCAAATCTCGTAATTTTATTCAAAATTACAATTATTAGAGAAAATACATCTAACAACCCTATGAAAGGGTGAACTAGTTATACTCAAAACTTGCTTCAATGTTTTTGGGACCATACAAAAGCTAGCTGAAATTTAAATAAAATAAAAGATATGGAGTAATGGTTTTTGATTTTATAAGAGGAACATGAAACTTTTCCACTAAAATAATATTTATGAAACTTTTCCACTTAAATAATATTTATGCAATTTAATTTATTAAGTAATTAGATTAGGTTTATTTAATAATAAATATATTGTAGTTAACAAAAAAACATTATATCCAAATTATAAGTTAAATATTTATAAAAAAATATTATACTTAAACAATTATTTGAATCCTTTAAACAATATTTCTAGTCATTAAAATATTTATAAAAACATTGTACTAAATAATAATTTGAATCCCTTAAACAATATTTCTTAGTCATTAATGACATTAGGTTCTTTATAATGTAACATATGAAAAAAATAAAAATAAAAAAAAATTGTTCTTTTACTAACTTAGTAGAGCTTTGGTATACCTTGTGCCTTTCTTTATCTCATGGTCTCTCTTCATTTTTTCTTTATATTATAACTTATGAAAAAAAAAAATGTTCTTTTACTAACTTCTTAGTAGAGCTTTGGCATACCTTGTACCTTTCTTTATCTCATGGTGTCTCATGGTGTCTCTTCACTTTTTATAATGTAACATATGAAAAAAAAAAAAAAAAGTTTTTTTACTAACTTAGTAGAACTTTGGCATACCTCGTACTTCCCCTTTATCTCATGGTCTCTCTTCACTTTTATAGTTACTTTGAGGATGGGTTTCAATTACAAACTATTTTTAAAGTAATAATAATTAAATAATAACATAAATAAAATAACTTTTTAAGAACCTTTTAAAATATACAATAAAATAAATTTATTTTTAAAATATAATATTTCCAACCTTAATAAATTTGGAAAAACTCAAAAAAAAACCATCAATCTAAAACACAACTTAATATACCATTAGCTACCACAAACTATGACCTCCCTTAGCTCTATTTCACCTTATAACTCCTAAATAGAGAAAACCCAACATCCTCCTTATGCTTTCCTATTCTCATTATCCCTATCTTTTTTAATAAACATGGTTTAATAAAAAAAATATGCAAAATATTGTAACAAAATACTATAATTTCCACGTCATCATTAAAATTCAAGCATCATATTGTTACATGCATAAGTCTACTATAAACATTAAACATATGTTGGAAATAAACCCAAATAAAAATGTTGCCACCAAAAAATCACGAAGATAAACCAAATATATGTGCATCGAAGGCCGAATATGTAATATGTTGAATCATACTAGATTTTCACTCACAAAAAATATCACTGTGTATTTCCATATCCACAAAACAATAAAAAAACCATGTTGTATATACATTCGATTATATACCTTTGGAATGCAAAAAAATAGTAGAACCATTTGTCAAGTCCAATATCCATAACATAAGATCAATAAAATATACATATATACATTTGATGACCTTGGTGAAGCAGGTTTAGAATGGGAACATGACAAAGGACATTTATTCTAAAGGTTAGGCTATATGTGAGTGAGTATTCACTTTCGGGTGTATGTTATCAAATGAAATTTTAATTCTCATTTTGCGGATTGGTAAGGTTATGTGGTGAGGGAGGTTGAATATGAATCGATTTTGTGGATTAGTAAGGTTATGTGGTGAGGGATGTTGAATATGAATCAAATCTTATATTTGGGATTTCATTGTAGAAGCAATGAAAGCATCAATTATAGTAGTACGTTTTACAATAAGGGTTATGTTGATGGGTTCAACTGTAACCGATAACAATAAGGGGCACTCCTCGATATACGGTCCCAATTAGACTATACACCATTTGGATTAGGAGTCCCATTTGGAATTTGGCCCGGCTACCATTTATTGTTGACTTTTGGTTTTCGTACCAGTTATGGTCCGGTGTACCGATGAGGTGGGTGGATGAAGACCATGAATGTAATGACAACCAATCTATTACTAATCTATGCTAACTTATCCTAGCTAGGAGCACACTAGAGTAACCAGTGAGTTATAATGCAACCAAAACCTTACAGAACTTTTATATAGTTAACTGCAACAAAAGAGGAAGATTGGAGACAAATGCATACATATGTATATAATCAGATTATTCTAGATCACAACAACGTATACTGTAATAACCCACAAATCTCAAGACATCGAAATATTCAAAGAAATATCAATAACTGCAAAATGACAAAGATTGTATAAGAATTAGTCTACAACAAACAAGCATTCTTACAGTCCATAGAAACAACAATTATCTTCACTTGAAGCAGTTCAAAACTTCGATCTGTTTCTACACAAGATTCCTTCTATAATATGTTGGCCCTAAGGGATTCTCAATATTTATTAACAAAGCAAATGTTCTTGAAACAATTATTGGGTCTATACAATGCTTGAAAAGCCAAAAGTCCTTTCCAATGAGTTTCTACTCTATTTTATACAAAAAGCTAGTAACTCCTATGTGTCCTTTCGCCTTCTTCTTGAAGAGGCAGTTACAATTTTTTTTGTCTTCTCTATCCAAATGACAAGTGTCAGAAAGGATGAAATTTGAAGTGGTTAGGAAAAGGACAAGAGAAAAATAGTCATTTTTTGATTTCCCTAGGAGCTTTTGCTTTGGAGATAAGATGTTCAAACTTCCAATTGGCTATATAGTGACTCGATTCTCCCGTATGTTGGTTGTTCTAGTGTTGCTTCATTCATGATGATGTTTTCATCAAGGGCACACATGTCCTTCTCTAATTTTTTCATGAAAACATGTATTATAGTGTGAAGCTTCACTGGTTGTAGCAGTTGTTGATCAATGAGATCAATGGAGATAAAGGTTGCCTCTTCGACTATCTATTGTTTCCTTTGACTTGTGATGTCTTCGACTGCATTCACCAATTCTTCCCAAGTTCATCTAATATTGGGAGACGACCATTCCTTATCATTTTTTTTGAGCAACTTTGTGAGTTCTTGAAGATATTTCCATTGCCTTGGTTACTTCTTTATCTGCTCTTTTCCCTATCTACTTGAAATGGTCCAATGCACACAAATCTATCTCTCTAGCTGATTTTGAGGGTCTATACAACTCATGAGGTGCATCTGGATTCTCCGCTAGCCAGGTATCAATGTTTGCTATACCTTCACAGATAATGTTGTATTGTGTTAGTTGTATTTGTATCTGGTTGTTTTGGTCAATGACTATTGCAGCCGCATTTTGGAAGAGGTGTAGATTGACATACATGTCAATGATGACACATTCCAAATCATTCCTAACTCTTTCCGCATTGGCATTAAAGTTGAGGAGGATTCTTTCATCGATATTCACTTGTTGAAGTCTTTCTTCTAGCTCCTTGATCCTCACCTCTTTCTCTTCGTTCTACTGGCATAGCCATTATATATTGTCTACGGTTGCATCCATAAATGTCGGATCGGCCCTAGATGTTGCCATTGATAAAGGGGCTCCTTCTGTCACTGACACCTTTTTCACTCTTTCTTGCACAATTATACCAGTTTTACTATCATATGTGAAACTACTTAGATCCAATACTTCGACTGATCGAAAAGGTTTCTAGGGCTCGAGGCCTAAACCACTCCTCATTGTTTTTGCTCTTGTACCTACGATGGATGTTCCTAGGATATCCAAGTCCATTGGGTGGATGTCATCATCTCTGTTCTTTGTATTTCTTCTTCAACAACGTTATCTGCTACTTCTTTTGCCTCCTTCTATGCTAATTTCGCTGCTACTCTTGTCGCTTCTGCCAACTCCTTTTTTTTTTGCAGTAGATCTTACTTCAGCTTGAGATTTTTCTTCGATCTCAACTTTAACTTTCGCTTCATATTCTGCTATGGCCTTTTCTTTGTTGGCTTTGATTTTTTGTTTCTTTTTAGTGTCGTTCTTCCTTTTCAACACCTTCTCTTTGTCTCTTCTCTTTTTATATGTTGGTGCTCCTTCCTCCTCTTCAACAGAACCTGAATGAGTTGAGACAGAGATGGGAGAAGATCTCTTAGCTTCATCTTGTTCTGCCTTATTTCTGGCCACCTCTCTTGTCGCTTCTTTGTCAACGATCCTTCCTTTTGGCTAGCCCCACCCGTTGAAAATGACTTCATCGTAAGTTCTGGCATTTTGATGCACCTCCTCTTCTTCCCATAATTCAATAGTGTATTCATACGTGAGTCTCATGCTATTGAAGTTCTCTTTGACGATATTCTTGTTGGGTATGTGTTATATTCTTTGCACGAGTAATAGTGTCTGTGTTGCATCGGGCGCACAGGGGGGTTTGAGGATTTTTTTTTTTCTCGAGAAATCTGTTGCAATTTTTCCTTGTTTGTTGTGTTGCCTTGATTTTCAAGTCCATTGTTGGGCATTTTTTCAGCACATGGTTTTTTTTCAATGGTTTTCTATTTACGGTTAAGGAATTAGGGTTGTTAACAAATCCAAGTCATTGGGTTAGGGTTTTGGATGTCGTTGGCTCTTATATGTATATTGTATTGTAAAAAATGTATCACTATGAATGAATATAGAATATGCTAGTTTTATAGGTTTGGGTTTACAAGGGAAAAATCTCTATGTAATTTTTATATTTTCCATTTTATCATTTCTGTTATTTTACTGAAAATCTATTTGCAGTAAATATTGTACAAGGTTAAAATATACATCTGGTATCAGAGATTTGTTGGCTTCGGGGGGATGCCTTTGTGGTCAAGGGTTTGGCTCAGGACTGTGATAAGCCTTGTTACAGTGGGAGATATGTGGTATTGATTTTTCAGGGGAAAAGAAATGGCGAGAAATTCAAAAACCGAGATCAAGAAGTTTAATGGGAACAATTTTGAGCTGTGGAAGATCAATATGGAAGATTTGTTGGTGGACAGAGATTAGTGGATCACGGTAGATCGAGGTACTGCACCTACAATAACTTCAACAGATGATTGAAAAAAGTTGGATCGGAAGGTAAAGAGCACAATCCGACTATGTCTCTCAGATTCAGTATTACTAAATGTGTCAGAGGAAGCTACAACCAAGGATTTATGGGATAAGTTGGGGAATTTGTATCAGTCTAAGTCCCTAGTAAATAAAATATTCTTGAGAAAGAAGCTATATAACCTAAGGATGAGATATGGAGACTCGGTGGTAGAGCATTTGAATGCCTTCAATACTGTGGTAAGTCAATTAGTATCTGTTGAGATTAAAATTTCAGATGAAGATAAGTGTATCGGTTTACTGTGTTCTTTACCAGAATCGTGGGATAGTCTGGTTGTGGCCATAGTTAGTAATACAACTTCTTTGAAGTTTTGTGAAGTGGTCTCATCCTTGTTGTCAGAGGAGATGAGACGGAAGAATATGGAAGGATAGAGCACAGATGCATTATTTGCAAGAGGACGCTCCGAGGAAAGAAATAGATATAAGTTATCAAGTGGGAGATCTAAGTCTAAGGGTATATATAAATCTCCTAGAAAGTTTGTAAAGGTATATTGGAGATGTGGAAAAGAAGGGAACTACAAGAAGTAGTGTAGATCCAAAGTTGAGAAAAAGAAGGGATATGAAGAATCTCCTTCTACAGAAGAAAATACCTCCAAGGAAGAAGGAGGGAATGTGTACTTGGCTTCTTCAAGCACACATGAAGATCATGAGGCATGGTTGGTTGACTTAGGTGCATCCTTTCATATGACTCCCTACAGGGAGTGGTTCTATGAATATGAAAGGTATGATGGAGGTAATTTTTTCCTAGTTGATGACTTGACAACCAAAATCATAGGTCGAGGAAAATTCAAGTTGAGGCTCATAGATGGAAGGATTAGAACACTACCTGGTGTTATGCACAACCTAGGATTGGTCAGAAATATGATTTATGTAAGCAAAATGGACGATGCAGGGGTAAAAACAATATTTGAAAAGGAAACCTACAGGATGGTTCGAGGAACAATGGTGTTGTTGAAGGGAGTTCAGTTTGGAACTCTGTATACGCTGCAAGGAAGCACTATTAGTGATGGGTTTAGTAATTCCATTATTCTTGATATTGGAGTTGAATAAGAAATAACTCCTACAATCTTTGGAGAAAAGGTTATGTTGTGGCATAAAAGACTGGGGCAAATAAGAGAGAAGGGTCTTCGACTACTACACGGTAAAGGTATGTCTAACTGCTCTCTAGATTTTGATTTTTGTGAACATTGCGTATATGGGAAGAATAATTGGTTAATATTCCCCTTTGACGCATCGAGGGAAGAAGGAATTTTACAGCTAGTTCACAGTGATTTTTTTGGACCTGTATCGGTCCCATCATTGGGAAAATCTGTGTACTATGTCTTGTTTATAGATGAATTCTCGAGGAAAACAAGATATTTGGCTGTGATGCACATGTTCATGTTCCAAAGGAAAGCAAGAGTAAGCTAGATAAGAAGGATGACACGTGTATCTTTATTGGATATAAATATGGTCTCAAAGGTTATAAGCTTTGGAAACTAGAAATTAAGAAAGTAGTGTATAGGTGAGATGTGGTATTTAGAGAAATGAAGGATGTTGTTAAATAGGAAGTCCTACCAGGTAAGGAAGAACCAGAGGAAAAAGAGTTTGATTTAAAGGATGATGAATCAGACTCTACAGAAGAACAACAATCAGAAGAGAAGATCCTCATACTCTAGTATTGAGGAGATCGGTTCAAGAAAGAAGGCTACCGGAAAGGTATACTCCATCTGATTTCCATTCAAATTTTTCTTTGTCCATTACTGATGATGACCCTAGAACTGTCAGGGAGGCAGTGGAGTCAGAGGATGGAAATCTCTGGAAAAAGGCCATGGATGAAGAAATGGAAGCCTTGGATAATAATGAGGCTTGGGATCTAGTGGAGTTGCCGACTTGAAGAAATCCCATTGGCAACAAATGGGTATTTAAAAAGAAGTTCAATGCAGAAGGAAAAGTGGAGAAATACAAAGATCGGTTAGTAGAAAAGGGTTATTCCTAGGTTGAGGGAATTGATTTTTGTGATATTTTTTCTCCTATTGTCAAGTTAACCTCTATAATATTTTTGTTATCTGTTGCTGCTGCATTTTATTTTGAGGTAGAACAAATGGATGTGAAGACAATAATCCTACATGGAGATTTGGAAGAAGAAATATGTATGAAGCAACCAAAAGGATTTGTTGTGAAGGGAAAGAAGGAGCTGGTATGCAAGATGAAAAAGTCCATGCATGGTTTAAAACAATCACCAAGGATGTGGTATCAAAAATTTGATACTTATATGTTGGACTTGGTTTCACAAGAAGCAAAGAGGATCATTGTGTGTATTTTAAATTAATTGGTGATCATTTGATTTATTTGGTCTTGTATGTGGATGACATGTTGCTGATAAGAAACAACAAGGAGATTATCCAAGATGTGAAAACTCAGTTGTCCTCTAAATTTGACATGAAGGATCTCGGTGCTTCAAATTTCATTTTGGCCATGGAAATTAAAAGAGATAGAAAAAACAGGAAACTCTGGTTAAAACAGAGAAAATATGTCGAGACAATATTGCAAAGGTTTAATATGCATGAATGTAAACTGGTTAAGGTTCCTATTCCTGTTGGTGTAAATTTATCTGCGGATCAATGTCCCAAACACAGGAAGAGGAGGAGGACATGTGTTGTGTTCCATGTGCGAGTGCAGTTGGAAGTTCGATGTATTCAATGGTATGTACTATACCAGACATTGCACATGCAGTGGGAGTTTTGAACAGGTATATGCCAAAACGAGGGAAGGAGCATTGGACAACAGTAAAAAGGGTTTCCAGGTATTTGCATGGCACTGCTATCTAAGGATTATGCTACCAAGGAAGACCAATATTGGATAGAGTGTTGGATATACATGGCTTTGTGGATGCAGACTGGGATGGATATATGGATCGTAGGAGATCTATAAGCGGGTATGTGTTTAACCTATTTGGAGAAGCAATAAGTTGGATGAACAAAAGACAAGCTATAGTGGCACTTTCAACTACAGAAGTTGAATACATGGCATCCACTCATGGAAGTAAGGACGCAATATGGTTACAAAGATTGTGTTCAGGTATTGGGTTGGTACAACAAGCTGTAAGGATAGATTGTGATAGTTAGAGTGCAATTTTTTCTGGTGAATAACCCGACTTATCATTCAAAGACAAAGCATATTGATATTCAATATCACTTTGTGAGGGACATGGTTGAAGAAAATAAAGTGTTGTTGATGAAGGTGGAAACTTTGAAGAATGTTGTAGATTAATTAACAAAATCTGTGAGCACTGAGACGTTCTCTTGGTGTAGAGGATCCATGGGCATTGCTTCCCTATATTTTTGACTATGTAACCTTGTAACCCCCTGTATGAAAAGAAAATGACAAGTGGGAGAATGTTGGGTATGTGTTATATTCTTTGCATGAGTAGCAGTTTCTGCGTTGTGTCGGGCGCATAGGGGGGAGAAATCCCCCGTGTGAGGGTTCCGGGGTAACGTCACTGAGAATTTTTTTTTCCTTGGGAAACATGTCACAATTTTACCTCGTTTTTCGTGTTGCCTCGATTTTCATGTCCATTGTTGGGTGGTTTTTTGGCACATGGTTTTTTGCCGATGGTTTTCTATTTCCTGTTAAGGAATTATGGTTGTTGACTAATCCAGATCATTGGGTTAGGGTTTTGGATGCCGCCATCTCCTATATGTATATTGTTATGTAAACAATGTAACACTATGAATGAATACAAAATATGCTATTTTTCTCGGTTTGGTTTTCCAGGGGAAAAATCTTTGTATAATGTTTATATTTTCCATTGTATCTTTTCTGCTATTTTACTGAAAATTTGTTTGCAGTATATATTGTACAAGGTCAAAATCTACAATTCTTAGGGTCATGCCTCCTGAATCTTTCCTCTCCAAAGTGGTAGGAAAGTAATATGTCTACTTGTATTTGAGCTTTCTTGGTGTTCTCAAAGAAATAGTTTCCAATGTATAGAGGTAGTGGAGGCCAAATTTATTTCTTTGATATGTATAACATTCCTCCAACCCCATGTATGATAGTTTGATACGCTACCTCCTAAAGAACAAGTTTGTTAGGAACAAACTGAGGGAGTATGGGGGGTGGTTTCATCGCACCATGTAATCTTATATAGGTACCATGATCCATCAAATACCAATCCCCGATCTTTCTTATGACTGTTAAGTCTTTGTCTGTCATACAAGGTGGGGAGGTGCAAAACATAAATTCATATAAGGGAGCAAGGAAGTTCTCACAAATCCTTTGATATTATGTACGGTATTTGTGCTCCCAAATCACTTTGCAATAGATGTGTATTGCGGCATCAACAAGAAACCAACTCCACCCCATATTTGGGTATTTGTGGGCCGTACACATTATGTCCAAGAGGTACGAGGAGATATGGAAGCTGAGAAAGTTTCCTGGTTGTGCTTGTGTAACTGCTGAGATGACATCTTTAATATTTTCAGATAATATGTCTTCCTAGTTGAATGAGACCCCCACATCTACACATAAATAAATAAATTAGGGGCATGTATGAAAAGGGGAAATGAGTTGCATCTGGTTCCTCGTATAACCTGCACAACATGGCCACCATATAATGGTAGGGTCTCAAATTGGTTGTGGGGTACCGACTCTTGGGATGATACTTGAACTTGTTATATTCTTTGTACCATGCGGGGAATAAATCTTTTGGCGTAAGTTCCAACTTGCTGAGGAGTTGACCATCTAGTCTTTTGTTCCCAAATTCAATATGATAACACTTAGCTAAATCATCGGGCCTGCATAAAGCTATAAGTTATTTTCTTGCATTACAAACATATCAACTATTTATGTCTATGTTCTTCAAGATCCACGAAATGGCGTCTACATAAGAGAAGAATGTTTGTTGTGCTTCCACCCTTAAAATTCCTAATTTTCTGATGTTCTTGAACGCCTAGAGTTCATCTAGCTCTTCTTCCTCCAAAAATAAGTTTAACTTCTTGAACATATAATACACTTCTCCCCATTTTATGGTCTCTTCATCCTTCTCGAGAAGTCCTGAAGTATCATCATATATGGTCCTGAAAATGTTTTCCTCTATTGTTTTCTAGGAGCTGCTAGATGGCTCAACCTCTGTTGCATTCAATGTTTTTTTCTTCCATGGTGACATGTTTGAGCCTAAAAAAATGATAAGTTTAGAGAATGTTATTTGAAATACAACTAAATGATCGAACAATTATAAGAGTTATTGAAATTATCAAGACATATCAAGGTGCCTTCTATTGGTGTTAGGTTAATGGTAGACAATTATCAAATTCTTTGATGAGATTTTAGGGAGAAATGATTGGCACCATCTTAAAAAGAGAAATCAGAGTCAAGAAAAAAAATTCTCTGACACAGATCATAAGGGCTAAGAACAACTCCTCTGATCACATCAAAGGAGTTAGTAACAAATCCTCCGATGAGATCAGATGAGTTTTTCTTAACTTCTTTGATCTGTCATTGGAAGGAACAATCAAAATATCAAGGAGTTTGGATCACTTAAAAGTAAATCCTCAGATCATATTGGAGGAGTTGAAAGTAACTCCTTTGATATGATCAGAGGAGTTGTTTCCAGAGGTTTCAACATACACAGAGGAAAAATATTTTAACTTTCCCAATTGCATCAGAGAATTTAGTAATAACTTATTTGATGTGCTTGGAGAGTTACTTTGAAAGTCTCTGGTTTATAGTTAGGGATTTTCACGAAAATTGGAAAGTGATCCAGGGAAAAACCACGATTAGTTTAGAAGAGCGTGATGAAACTCTAGAAATCTCTGGATCATGATATTCATGCTCCGGGAAAAATTCATGGATTGCAAATATTAAGTGCAAGGGTGCAGAGAAAGTTTGTCGCAGTGAAGGAAAATGGGGATGACTAGTCATTCATTATGTGGCAAGGAAGAGGCTCTAAGAAAAATGCAAGGTTTGTGAAGGGGGGTGTGGTCGAGAGAGAAACGACTAGGAATGGGGAACAAGATTGTTGATCTATGGCAAGGTATTAAGGAACAAGGAAAAACTAACAATAACAAAGACCTAACCCTAACATTAGAATAGAAGAGAGGTGAGGTGCTCTTACCTGGACCGTGCCACCACGTAGTGAGTATGGATATGTGAGAGCTTCAAACATAGTTCAAATTGATGAGTTTAACCTCAGGTTCCCTTGTTCACTTGCAAATGGTAGGATAACACTAAACCTAACCTCGTTTCATTTATATAGCCAAACGATCATTTATGACATTAAATGTGGTGGTTGGGGTTGGTTTGATCAGAGGGCCAAAGAGAAAGTTCTTCGATCCATTCAGAAGCCGAGAGAGTAACTCTTTGCGATGTGTTCGGAGGAGTTGAAAGTAAATCCTTCGAACATATTGGAGGAGTTTCTCCTAACTCTCGCGATAATGTTGTGTATCCGAGAAAAAGACGAGAACTCCTCCAAACAGTTCGAAGGAGTTACTTCAAACTCCTCCGAACTGTTCGGAGGAGTTTGAAGTAACTCTACCGATTTCAAATTTGGATTTTAACACCAAGTATGTATGAATTTTGATTTTTTCAAGTGAAACTTGAGTTATCAAGAGAATCTTGAGATGGAGAGGGAGACTTATGAGGATTTCTCTTAGGCTCAAAAGATAAGGGGTTCCATTTTTAGGGAGGTAAACAAGATAAAAAAAAAATGGAGGGTTGTATTTCTTGTCACAACAAATGGTGACACACTGGCTGAAGCCTTGGATCTCTGCAAGATGATGTCTACACATAATTTATGAAAGATGCTCCATCATACAAAATCATAAGAGAGAAAATATAGGTCCCATAACTTGCATATTGAAAATACTGAGATGATTCAAAGAAGGGTTATACCTTTTCTGATTAACAGATTTGTTTCAAATTGATATCCAATGACATGATAAGTGGCTAGAAATAATATGTAGGTACTATAATAGAAACAAAAATCAAGAATGCTGAGAATAAAATTCATAGTGCATTTCTATGGTGTTTCTCCCTTGCCAGCGAGTGCCCATATCCCTGACAGAGTCACCCCGGTGTCACAAGCCTTGCTCCATTGCCATCGAGCGTCCATAGCCCAGACGAAGATACTTGCTTGTCCCATGTGATCTAGAAAGTCTTTCCTCAAGCCTTTACCTTTTATAACATTTTATTCTCTTTTATTTAGAGAGACGGGTGGATGGGGGGATTCTAGTTAACCTTTAAATGCACTAGAGATGACTCCTGTGATGGTGATATCTGCTAACTTAATTATGGATGAGAAAACTTCTTGAGTTGCGATTCCTAGTATACTACAGACATTTCATCCAGACCATTTCCGTTTAGCTCGTATAACATAGTGATCTGTAGTGCAGTCTCTTGACTCTCCTTTTTCCCAGTGTCTTTTCGTATTGATAAGCTATGTTCCTCCACCAGATCTTGACTTGTGATAGTGCATAAAAGGGTTGCATGTCTAGGTAGCTATGTAGATTTGACATCATATTACATAGAGGTTTAGGCTATATGCACCATATGTACTACATTTAGACATGTGACTTGCATTAATTTGAGAGAAATTCAAAATCACAAAGATAGACGTCAAGAACGATAAAGGAAAATGCTAGTAATCAAACAGATCAAGAAAACCAACCTAACTAAAGAATCAAAATCAAATGAAAAAAAATCAGGATTTATTTATGTACAAGTGATCAATATCCTCAATGGATAACTGATATAGTTCTTGAGGATTTGGTCGTTAACAAGGAGAGAATCGATTTCTCCCTGGAGGTTCTGTAATCAAAAAGTTCTTGGGCCAATTTTTTCTTTAATGATGTAGAGACCAAGCCAAAGTTGTTGAAATTTTGAATGTTTCCCTTTTTCTTCATGTGGCTTGTCCCATTTTAAAACTAAGTCCTCAACTTGGAACTCTTTCTCACCTCCATATTTATTAGCAAACCAATATTTTACTCTTTGTTGGTGAGCTTGAAACTTGCTTTTGGTTTTGTCATGTATTCCTTCAAGTTTCAGCAAGGTATCGATACGACTTTGGATGACAGGGAATTCTCTACCTCAAGACTGTTGTGTAAGTTGGAGAGAAGGTAGGTAGATGTTCAAGGGTATATCAAATTCTTTCCCATACACAAGAAAGTAAGGTGAAGTTCAGATGGAAGCTTTTGGAGTGACACGATCTGCCAAGAGGACATTTTTTATTGCATTGTGCCAATTCCTCTGGTGATCAACTACAATTCATTTAAGGATATAGATGATGTTCTTGTTCATAGATTTTTCTAAGCCATTTCCTTGGGGATAGTAGTTGGCTGAGTATTTTAAAATAATCCTCTTTTCCAATGCATACTCAGATAATTTTGAGGATGAGAAGTAAGTAGCATTATCAAATACTAAAGAGTTAGGAATTCCAAACCTTGTGATAATGTGTTGCTCGAGAAAATTTATTATTACTTCCTCATTCACTTTGACTAAAGGTATTTCTTTTATCCAACATGTGAAATAATCAACAGTGGTCAGAATATACTTGTGTTTCTTGGATGGATGAATATTTATCTCACCAATGATATCTAGGCCCCACTAGTTGAAGGGTTTTGGTACTGCTATAGTTTGGAGAGGCAGAATAACTTTACATTCCCTCCCCACAACATTTTGACATGATTCACAGCTCCTTGAGTATGCATGAGAATCCTTGAAGAGCGTGGGCCATAGTATCCCACTGTCATCACTTTGTGGGCCATTGTGTCTCCTAAAAAATGACCACCATTTGATCCATCGTGCATATCTTTCAGGACATCATCTGTTGAAAATACTAGAACAACTG
>ML780122.1:50264-72665 GCA_009831015.1 Picea engelmannii | reverse complement strand
AATATAAAATAATGAATACACAGACAACTTATGCGTATAAATCACTTCTTACCGTTCTTTGTCTGTTCTGTAATTCTTCTCTTCCTTCACAAGTCTGCTTCTGCATCACGTTCTTTTGCCATTCTGTTCTTCTTCTCCTCTGCTTGTCATTAAATTTCATGCTCAGCATCTTCTCCTTTCTCCTTTCTATATGTTTCATTCTTTTTCCATTCAGAACAACCACTCAATTCAGTCTCGCTCATTTTATTTTATACACCATTCCTTAACGATTCAACTTCCCCTTCCAATGGGAAATCTGAGGACAACTGTCTTGGCAACTGAAACGCTAACAAATTCATCATCATAAGTCCGTTTCACTTAACAGATTCATAACTGAAGTGTTAATGTGTGAGGAACAACAACAACCCTCCGATCAATGCTTGATCCAGCGGTTCAGATCCCATCGGGATTTCACTCATCACGAATTCAGCATTTTCATTGTCGATGTGCACATTTACTCCGAACCCCCGATTCTCCGATTCCCGATATGCTCCTTTCCCGAGCTTTAGCCCCTTCCGGCTACACAATGGTCCATGTGACCGTCTATCATGTGAATGTCACCATACCTCTCGTCGGGGTTTCGGGGTTTCACACTTCCTGATGTCAAGAGTTTCTCACCTCTCCAATCCCCGATTACGGATGCGCCCCTTTCCACGCACTAGCCCTGCTGGCTATAGGCCTTAGCCCCATAAGACCGTCAACACATGACCTCGGTCAAACCTCTCATCGGGGTTTTGGCGTTTTCGATGTCACTATGCACATGCCTCCGGGATTCCCGATCCCCGATTTCCCGATGACGGAGATCAATGGTCCAGATCTCATTCTTAATCCAACGGCTGTGATACATCACAAAATCGCATATCGCGATTTCAGATTTTCTGTTGCATTGTGTTCTTGACATATCAAAGTCCTGATTGCCGATGCCTCTGCTGACGTCACACGTGATTTGGCACATGTTAGATCCTGCCACGTGTCACTCTGATTCATGAATTGTATGTGCCTGAAGTGTTAGGTCTGCCTGACACCTGTCATTATCTGGTTGTGCCACGTGTCCCTAGCTGACATGGACTGCTGTCGTGAATTAGATCGACGGTCTAGATCACATGTTGATCTGACGGTTCAGATTCAGTCGGGATTTCGCATATCGCGAAATCGGGGTTTTCGTTGCATTGTGTTCTTTTCATTATGAAATCCCGATCCTCGAAAATCCGATGAGGCCTCCTGGCTGCCACGCGTCCATACGAATGAACGGTCCAGATCCCTGCTTGATTTAACGGCTGCGATCAAATCGCGAAATCGCATATCGCGATTTCAGGGTTTTCGTTGTCATTGTTCACGAGACTTTGCATATTGAAATCCCGATCCCCGAATCTCCGATGGCTTATCTCCCTCACAACTTCTGCAGATCTGACGGTTGTCGGCCTTTCGGGAAATTTGGATGGGATCCAACGGTCACTGGATCTCTGTCTTCCTTCTTCTTTGTAAACTCTTGCTGCGCGCGTTTTCTTCAATGCTGTTCCTCCTGAGCTTTTACGTCCGAATCCCCAAGGGGTTTTATCCTTCTTATCCTGCCATTTCTGCTGTTGCCATCAAAGACAACAATCATCAACATGCATTCGTTGCTTGTTCAATATTTGCCAACATCATCAACATCTTGTATTTTGAGGCATATGAGTAACACTCCATCATAATTTTTTCTGAATAAGATACCATGTAACAAATGATACTGTAAAGATTTCCGCCGTAGCGCTTTTTTCTTCTTAGCATTGAGATGGCCTAGAGTAGTGACATATTGCAGATAGTATTTAAGATCATTGTAACACGATACTTCAATGGCTGGGACATATGGAACTTGTTGAGTATACATTCTAGGTTCATCTTTCCAACCATCCTCCTCTTGTTCTTCAACATCGACTCCTTGCATCACTGATTTACATAAGCCTTGAAATTTCACAATATT
Organism: Picea engelmannii; assembly: GCA_009831015.1. Classification (NCBI taxonomy): domain Eukaryota; kingdom Viridiplantae; phylum Streptophyta; class Pinopsida; order Pinales; family Pinaceae; genus Picea; species Picea engelmannii. Next base: position 70,666 of record ML780122.1, on the reverse strand, counting down.
GGTTGGTTTGAATTCGAGGTCATACCATTGTGGATTTTTCATCCAATTCCCTCGTCTTTCACCCAGTTCTTTTTGGACAAACAAAGACCTTACTTCTGGGTGTGGGACGATGACTTTAGTGTGATTTTTTAAGATATAAGGTTCAAACTTTTTGATTTCTTTATGGAAAACAAAGTATTTCTTGTCCACCGAAGGATAATGCAGTTCAATACCTTGTAACCCAGTTCTCATAAACATGACAAAGTATTCATATCCTTGTTCATCCTTTTACGTGAGCACTGCTCCTAATGAGTGATCAGACGTGAATGTGTATAGAAGGAAATCTTTGGAGAAATCAAGACTCCGAAGAGATGGTGCATTGGCTATAACGGTTTTAATGTTTTTGAATGATTCCTTCTCCAATGGTGTCCATTTGAATTGCACATCCTTTTTAATAATCTTTTGTAATGGTTTCACAATTTCAGCAAAATCAAGAACAAATCTTCTTACGAAATCGATTATGTCGAAGAATGATTGCATGGACCTCTTATTGTGTGGTGGAGCAATTTGTAGAATAGCTTCGGTCCTTTATAGATCCATCAAAATCCCATATTTAGAAATGACGTGTCCTAATAAAATACCTTCTAAAACAATGAATATAGTTTTCTTGGGATTAAGAGAAATCCCATATTTTCTGCACTGTTCAAAAATCTGTCTCAGATGTTTTGGGTGGTCTTCTCTTTTTTGGAATAAACAGTGATGTCATCAAGGTGAACCACCATGATTTGATCGATTAATCCTTTGAAATAAATGTCCATTTCCCTCTGAAAGGTATCTCCTGGGTTCATAATACCAAAGGGAATCCTTCTATAAGCATAAGTTCCCCATTTAGTTAGGAAAATGGTTTTTAATCGTCCTAGTTCTACCACAAGAACCTAATTGTTTCTCGAAAATCCGTCTAATAGAGAGAATAGTTGAGATTTAGAGACGAGTTGTAGGATTTGTTCCATTGGGAAAAATGTATAGTTCTCTTTGTCGAAAACATGATTGAGATTCCGAAAATCTATATAGATTATTATTTCTCCCGACCTTTTTCTTATGGGCACCATATTAGAGACCTGAGTCGAATTTCTTACTTTGAAAATGATTCGAGCATCTAATAATTTCTTAAGTTCTTTCTGAATCAGAGGTTTGAGATTCATATGTATCTTTATAAGCTTTTGCTAGAACGACTTAGTCCCTTCTTTGATGGGGATGACATGTTCTATAATCTATGTATCATATGTCTTCAAGTCATCATACATCCAGGCAAAAACATCTCAATAGTTGAATAATTTCATGAATGTGTACTTTTCTGAATCTGAACAACATGTGCCCAGGTTAACATATTTAGGATGCTTATATGTTCCCAAATTGACCAATAAATGCACCATCGTGGAGTTGTTGGTATTCAGATTAGCTGGCCTAATGAAATTGGATTGTAAATCAAATAATGTTTCAAGAGTCAAAACTTTCTTTGGAACACAAGTTGTCTTCACCTTGTTAGTTTCTTCTCAATAAGTTTTCAACTCTTGTTGATGTACCTCATCGTCGATAACTGAATCTTGGAATGTGTCCGAACTAGTAAGAAAGTTGATAATCTAAGAATCGATGTCGAACACTCTGCAAGTCATGGAATTGTTTGGTACATAGGGCCTAAACATCATTTCAATCGAAAAACCATCATTAGGAGGCATAAACCTAGATGTTTCATTGGCCAAAATATATGCATCTATATTTTTATTGTGAGGTATAGAATTAATATTAAATGTATCAAATGAATAAAGCATATTCCATACCTCTTGACGGTAAACCTTTAGATGTGAAGACATGCAATGAATAGTATTTCTTATCTGTCGAACAATGATATCAAAATCTCCAAACAATTTCAGGTATTTTACCTTGACGTCAATGGCCTTTTTAAGGACTTGCACTAAGGCTTCATATTCAACAGTGTTGTTGGTGCATTCAAACTCTAAACGACATGATATGAGTTTTTTTCCCTAGTTGGGGTCAATTACAACACATCCTATTCCGGATCCATCCTATGTTTTAGAGCCGTCAAAGAACATGGTCCACATGTTAGGAATATTAGTCTTGTTAGTCAAACTGAATCCTAAGCTAGTTAGTACTGGAAATGAGGTATTATGTATTTGTGGGCGAAGGTGTAATTGTAATTCAGATGGTATTTCAGAATCTTGTGCTTCATAACAACCATAATCAGTTTTAAAAAAATAATTCCCCAAAAAGGAATGAGAAAAGCTTATGGCTCATTCTTACCCTCTAATTCTGTCACTATGTGCTTCATGTGTGCTTCACTGTTTACAAATATTTGATTGGCTTTTCCTTTATGAGGAAGCCAAAGATGAGATCAATTAGTAGATAAATAACCCTGAATTCTGGTTGAGCAGTCTTTTCTTAAGAGAAAACCTTAACTCTATGGTATATCTACCACAACTATGTCTATAGTCTAATGAACTCTGGGATCAGATGATAGTCCGATTAAAACATCTTCGAGTTCACCTTTTACTTTAAAATTTGTCCTATCTAATTGGATGATCCTGGTTCTTGTTATTTTTGGAACAACATTTATCTTTTGGCAAATGGAAAAAGGCATGATATTAGAAGAGGCACCCGAATCTACTAAACAATTGTGTACATTAAAATTAAAAGTTTCATATGTAAGTAGAAAAGGTGGTACCTGAGACTTTGAAAAGATGCCTATGCTTATTGCATTTATAGCTGCTGCTATCTCCACTTTGTGTATTTCCTATGCATCACTTTCCAGTATTAGGCTTTCAGTAGCAGTGATAGTTTCCATTCGAGTCTCACAAGGTTTGAAAGCATTGTGTAGGATCTAGATTTGTTGTGGAAGGGAGAAAATATCAAACATGGAAATATTAGCTTTAATATTATTCATGTCCTCGATCACATTATAATCCATAGTGTGTGAGTTTGGATTGTTCTTAACTTGTCTAGATTTCTCTTGAATCACCTTTTCATTATCCAGTGTCATGTTACTTTTTGCACTATTCCCAACAGAACTAGACATGCTTGGTTTGTCTTTATTTGCTACAATGGTCTTGCCAATTTTAATATTAGTTTTTTTTATGGGACCGCGTTACTTTGTTTTGGGAGGAAAGGGGGAGGTGTTATTTTCCTAAGAGGGATGTTATCTTGTTTGTAATAAAGGAGATTATATAGTGAGCCTTTGCTGCGTAAGTTATAAACTTTAAGAGAGGTATCTTTAACAACCTATGTATCTCCGACAAGGATTTCTTCGATCTTCTCATCATCTGATTCTGTACACCGGTCCCACAAGGGCATAGCCGATTCTGGTTGATCTTCATCAACACCACCAGAAGGATCTTATGCATGTTTTTCATCATCCAAAATCTATAGATCTAGAAACTGGTTAATCACTAGGGTCATATAGTTGACCCACTGAGGGCATGTTCATTTTGGGTGATTTTTCCGATGATAAGAACAAAAATTATCATTATTAAAACTATCTAAGTTGAAATCCATGTGTGGTGGTTCAGGTCTTTGTGGTGGGTTATCTGGTTTCTTAAAGAATAGACGAAAAGTTTGTGGCTTCGGTGATCCTACACAAAAATTCTTTTTAAGGTTCACAACTTCATTGGATAACTTCTTCGTAATGTGATATTGATCATACACAAACAAATATGTTTCTACAGTCTCAACTTCATCAAATTTTAATGATAATATGTTTCTGTTAGATCGTTTTACAAACATCGCTATGGAGGGGATTAATGCAGCTCTGTAATATTCAATAGCTAATGACTGAGCGAGAGATACATCACGAGGAAATTAACTTGATTAAGACATTAATAAATCTTTGGTTAAAGTATTTCACTCTTTCCTTCTTATCCATTATGATGGCTCCTAGTTCATTGTGTAGAGACGCAACACTTTTTCTTTCTCCAAATTTTCTCATAAAGATCCTTTCAAAGCTATTCCAATTTGTAATAGACCTGACAGGTAAGATGAAATACCAAGTAGATGATTTCCCAAAAAAATTATAAGGACATAAACTACATGCTATGTCATCATGTTCAACACCTAGAAGATGTATGGCCAAATAGAAATTATTAACATGGTCTTCCGGGATCCGGGTTTGTCTGGGTCGAATTTTGGGAGAAGCTTATCAAAATTCCTTGGCATTTCATGAATCTTCTCATCCACATTGAGTTTTCTTTGGGCCCTCCATTGAGGTATAACTTCTCTATGGTTCATGTTTTCTCCCATTAATTGTTCTATCTTAACTTCTGGTTGTTCACCTTCAAATTCTTCTTTAGGTTCTGTTATCGCACAATCTATACTTACCCAAAAGCCCAAGAGAAAGTAGGATTAGATTGACGTAACACAGAGGTAACCCTATCACTGTCACCCCAATAGGGTACCTATTTATCTTTAGGAGGAGGAAAGCCTCACTCCAAGGGAGACGTCCCACGACCTAGTTGGTTGATGAAGGGAAAAGCGATACAGTGAAAACCCACCCCTCTCTCTAGGTCACTCACCAGAAGAAGTCACTTTGGGAAAGTTGAAAGGGATAAGGGAAAATCAAAATGGGTTTGTACCTACCATTTACCAATGAAACATCAAACGTTAGTAGCAACAATTATAATCAATGACTTCTTAAACAGATTATGTGTTTCCTGAACATGTTACTATACAAAAGAAAGTGAGATCACAATAGAAACAATGTATCTTGAAAGGTGCAAGTTATGATGACAAGGAAGATATACAATAGTCTTGCAAACTTGATAATGGTTTGTCACTCACACTTTTCAAGATAAATATAATTCAGTGAATGACTTAAATGGTTTTCCAAACAAAATTAATTAATGATGACGACAGTAATAAAACCACTTCAGAAAAATACTATAATAGAGCAATAAGACACTACTTCAATATCCAATGATTATAGTTTTTCTTAGTACAATTTCCCAATGGTTTTATGGATGATTTTAGGGCTGTTAAGGGTTGCAACAATGGCTATAACAACAACTATGACAGTGGTAACATCTTCAAAATTTGCAGTCTAAAAAGGAAATTAAACATAAACTTTAACACTTATTGATAGTACCTTGCCCTATACAAATTCTATGATGACTTAGATGGGTAGTAGGATAATATAAGCTGCAAAATGATAACTGTAGCGGTGATTATGACAACGTAAAATCAATTGTTAGTATTTCTAGACTAGGTTAGAAAAATAATAGAGTATAAAGTGAAAGAGTTTGAGTATGAAGTGAAGGAGTTTGAGTTGAGTCTTGTCAAAAGGTAAGAGAGCAGGACTAGTGCCTTCAAGGGTAATGGAGTCAAGTTGGATGGATTCTTTTAAGGCTGCAAATCAATGATGATGATCCACAAAAATCTAAGAGGGAAAAGGCCTAGGAGAAGTAGTCACTTAAGTCCTCCTAGGATTTGACCTCAAGAGACAAGATGCTAGGGTGTAGGAAATTCTAGGCCCTAGCGCCTTGCTCTCCTTATCCTTCTTATGAAGTAAAAAACTTATGCAAAAATAACTAAGTCCAAACCCTTAGAGTGCTAGAAATTTAGGTTTCTAGGGTTTCACTAGTTACTAGATCAATTAATGAAAAGCTTGACAAATAAAAAGTAAGAAAGTAGCAACTTAAGTTTCTTACTTCAAGCATTAAACACACCACACAATTTCATGTTCTTACATGAGAAAATAAAACTATATAATAAACCATTCAATAGATTAAAAGATGCATATTTCACTTACTTGCACCAAGAATAATAATGAGAATACCATGCAAGATCACCATAAAACTTCCAAAGTTGATCCAAGTTGCAAAATTCAGCCTTAAACAAGAGTGGCGCCTCACAATTTCATCTAATAACCCTAATAGGGCACAAATTTTAGACCTGTTGTCTCCAAGGACAAGTTGTTATGTAAAAATGAGAGTACTTTATGTTTATTTATACAAAATTTTGACCTTTAATTAATTTTCAGGTCAAAAACAAGGCCGTCATGGCGAATTTACATCAAAATTCAATTTTGACATAAAATACAATTAATTTGCATCTAGAAACACCTCCAAGGGCGATGTCATGCCCCTCTAGGGTGACATTGAGCCCCATAAGTAAATCGTTGGGCTGGAAAAGTGGGGTGCTTGGCGTCTAGAAGCCCCAAATGATGCCCACATGTGCCACTAGGCTAAAAAATGCCTCCAAAAATGAATCCCTAGATTTGGATGACATCTAGGGCTATGATGGTGACGTTTAGGGCCCTCAAGGGATAAAATCCATGTGGGAAGAGCAAGGTCCCTTGGGTCTACGTTTTCTAGGGTGCCTCCAAAGGAAACATCCTTCTTTCTCCCAATGCAATTCTTCAATTTCTTCTTACCCCTGGTTGAGGTTTCAACATCCATCTGTGGGCTTTAAGCCCCCATTAAGGTCCGAGATAATCGTTCCCTCATGTGTACCTGTCCATCGAGAAAGGTCTTGCAACAACAAAAAGTACGACCTCCAGGGGTTCATAAGTCATAGGGATCATAGCATGTAAATCACATCCAATAATTAAATTACCCAAACATGTGAATCAAACCCCCCTTAACCTAGACAAATGCTCAAAGACATTATGCAATTTGACAAGTTAGGTTTGGAGAAGGTCTTAAGGTGTCATAATGGGATAACCTCTCTTAAGTTTGGGATATTTCCAAGGTGGGTTCTAATCCAGGTCATGTAAGTGTATGAGGTGGCATGGGGTATATGTTTGGGCATGGGGTGCATGTAATAATAGGGAAATGTAAAGTATTACCCGTGGGTGCCTTTGTATAGGGCGAGCTGTACCTTGTCATAAATGAAATTGTTTCCTAGACCATTCATTACCTTTTACTCTTAGATTTATTTCTTTTGATATTTTTCTCTTGTGCTTAAAGGGAATATTTGAGGGCCACTGTCCTGGCTTGATGACCAAAGCTGACAACGTTATCCACAAAAATTTCAGGGAAATGAGAAGGATGGATCATGATGAGACCCCCTTTATCTTGGCTATTCCACCAAGAGACACTACCCTAGTTTGATGACCATATAGATTCTAGTGTCACACCTCTACATGCCCATGGCCATAATAGGTAGGCTCGTGATGAGACCCCCTATCCATCAACTAATACCTTGAGTGTTTATGTTATCTTATGGGTCCCATTTTCTTACTAAGAAGATTTTTACTTCTTTCTCGGGGATCCTTGGGCGAAGCATATCGAAGGTTTCAACATTATCTTTTAACTCTTTCTAGCTACTTTTCCCTCTGGGCCTTTAGCCCCTTCTTTCCAATGAGGTTAGGTAAAACCCTTCCCAGTGTATCCAATCCCAATTCCCAAGAAAGGATAGGGGATATGAAAGGAATGAATATGGAAAATGGTAAGTATGGAGGGAATGAACGAATACCTTTCAGAGATCCACCCAGTGGAAACCCATCCTAAAGATAAATCAACTTACTAGGGCACCCCGTCACTCCTCCAGGTATGAACGAGGCAAAGGGAATAATTTTCAAGAAAACGTCATGAAATGAAGAAGGATTCAATAAAACATATTCAAGTTCTTAAAAAATCAGAGTGATACATACCATGATACCCAGACTCATTACCTTATGGAGGAAGACCCACTGTTACACCAGGACCAAGCTGGTGGGATGGATACTGATTCTGGTGATAAGTGGATTGCATTGATGAAATGAGGGGCCCTCCAAGACCATGCCCAAGTCATCTATCTCTCGGTACTCCATGTATAGGACCTGTGGGTACTCCTTTTGCTTCATCAATTCTATGCTAGGATAGGGGATAACATCTGGCTCCAACTGGGGGACATGTACTCACTGTAGAGTGCATGAGAACTTCAACATATCCGGTATGACCTATTCCTGCTAAATCTCAACAAAGGATATTAGTAATCCCTAGGGTGGTGATATCACTCCTTGTTCACATATGATATAATAAAAAAATAAAAGCATCTCTAGCCTAGCATATGATCATGAACATACATATATACATAATGAATCAAGACAATGTGAAAATTGCAACTACAACTGTGCTAGAATGATATGGTATGGTATGTACAATGGATGCAAATTCCTACCTACTCTTACTTACCTACTGGTTGAATTCTAGGTGTAGTCATATAACCAGTGAAACCATCCTAGTAATGCCTCATAATACCTTCCTCTGTGCTTCATCATAAACCAAAAAAATGATAGGTTAAGAATAAAAATTACATGAATTAGAGCATGTATCATATCATAGGAAATCCTAAAGTCTATCTCATAGAGGCAGGAGGGAGCAAAAAAATTATTCCAAGTTACACTTCTAGGAAAGTGCTCAATCCATCTCAGAAAAGGATCGTGGAAAATCCAAGGATCAAAAGAATGACTCAAAGATTCTGAATATTGGCTACCTTGGATGTCATCACATCCTAAGGTTTAGGAAGGGACTAGAAAGAACCTAGAGGATGACCGACAACTTCTTAGGGGAAGGTTGGAATACCAAGATAACAAATTTCTTCTTAAGGCATTCAACCTACCTTTTAATTCTAAAAGAAGGATTTTCCTTAGAGAAAACTTAAGACAAGGGACAAGTTTCCCAACTGTACACTTAGTGAAATAGCGAGGTAAAGTAATCAAAAGAGGCTGGAAAAACTTGTCACAAGTACCCTGCTTCAGGAAAGCAATGTTCTCACCCATATCAATATCTGAGAAAAAAAATGGTTGATAATATTCTTTATGGAATAAATCCAAGTGCTCAAAGGAATACTCATCAAAATCCTCAAGGTAGGACCAAAAATCATCAGGAGAACATAGAACTAGGTCACCCTTGGGTGCTTGGAAAACATCCACAACTACATCATATTCTTGTTGCCAAATTTCAAAATTAGTAGTAACCTCATATGATAGTTGTAAAGGAAACATTTGGAAATGACCCTCAATGCCATAAATGGGATCCCCATCATACCAAATCACATCCCATTTAAGTTTCCCAAAGTGTATGAACTCATCAATATTATCAACCATGTCATTACCTTTATCGTAACACGAAGGGATTAAAACATCCAAGGGCTCCTCTAACCGTTCTTCACTTTCCAAATCAAAAAGTAAAGAATCTTCAAAATCTTGGAAAGGGAAACAACTTACCGTATTCACTTCTTGTTGTGCAAGAGCGTCGAAGACTTCAATGACTTCATCAAATGAAATAGAAAGAATCAATGCTTCATCCTCATGACTTTCCCCTACATATTTAGCTTCATAATACAGAGGGTCTAACTTGTCCAAGGATTCCCTTTCTTCTTCACCTTTTGAATCATAGAATAAGGTACCGTTAAAAAAATGAAAAGGAAAATGACTAACCTCATCCTCTTCTTTCTTTGCAGGAGGAATAGGATCTCAGATGACTTCATCAGAGGGAGGAGCACACATTAATACTTCATCATCATGTTTGATATATTCAGGCTCTCGCTCTTCAACCAGGTTTTCATTATCATCGGTAGAAGCATGAGTAAATTATTTCTCTTCCTCATGGGATTGGAAAACTTCATTAGGATCCCTCTCCTCAACCTCTTGTTGGTCGATGACTTGTTCCCTTCTTTCCTGGAATTTACTAGCAAAGATCTCAAGGGAAACTAATCTTTCCAGACCAAGAGTATATGGGGTATCTTTGGGGTCATCAACTTTGATTTCTAAAGTAAAGAGGTGTTCTCCCTTGAACAAATAGATATTTTCCTCGATTTGTATAGCCATGTGACAATATTCTTAGATTTTTCTTTTCCCTTTTTTACTGAGGAGAAACCCTAATTGCACTAACAGTGCATTGGTAAAGAGGTAAACAAGGTACTTGTCTTTAGGATGATGGCTTCTAGGAATTTGTTGTAGAAAATTCTCAAACCTAGTATGGAATTATTTGATAGTCTCATTCTTAGTTTGTTTCATGTACTTGAGTATTTTTATTAGAATGTTTATATATTCTAATTTAATACCCCATTTCTTGAGATTTTTTTCTGCTAACTAGTCCATAGATGTGATGCTAGCATCAAGGAGATCATCATACCATTTCCTGTCATTTCCATGAAAAGTAGCAGAGAAACGTTTCATTGAAAAATATTCAACGTCATCACTGATAGGGTGGAGTTGAAAGAAAGAAAAAAAATTATCCATGTGATCTTCAGCCCTAACCCCATCATTACCAGTGAATCTAGGGAGCCAATTTCCATACCTCAAAGGCATTTTTCAAGGGTAACCTGAAATTTCACTCATATCCAAGGGTTTAAAATTACCTAGGTCCCATTGAGAAGCCATGGTTGGATTTATCATCAGTGGATTTGCCAGATAATCCTTCTACATATTATGAAAGGGAAAAGAGGGAATCACCCTCAGTGGAGTCACCAGGTAATATTTACCAAAAATTTGTCGTTTGAGGAAGATTGACTTGATTATCCTCAGCAAGGGTGCCAAAAATGTTATCGCACAATCTATATTTTCCCCAAAACTGAGGGAAATTAGGATTATATTGACGTAACAAGGAGGTAACTCTATCACTGTCACCCCAATAGGGTACCTCTTTCTCTTTAGGAGGAGGAAAGCCTCACTCCAAGGGAGACATCCTAGGACCTAGTTGGTCGATGAAGGGAAAAAAGATACTGCTAAAACCCACCCGTCTCTCTAGGTCACTCAACAGAAGAAGTCACTTTGGTAAAGTTAAAAGGGACGAGGGAAAATGAAAATGGGTTTGTACCTTCCCTTTACCAATGAAACATCAAATGTTAGTAGAAACAATTATAATAAATGACTTCTTAAGCATATTATGTGCTGCATGAAAAAGTTACTATACAAATGAAAGTGAGATCACAGTAGCAACAATGTATCTTGAAAGGTGCAAGTTATGATGACAAGGAAGAGATACAATAGTATTGCAAACTTGATAATGGTTTGTCACTCACACTTTTCAAGATAAATATAAGTCAATGAATGACTTAAACGACTGTCCAAACAACATTAATTAATGATTATGACAGTAATAAAACCACTTCAGAAAAGTACTATAATAGAGAAATAAGACACTACTTCAATATACAATGATTATGGTTTGCTTAGTACAAATGCCCAATGGTTTTATGGATGATTTTAGGGCTGTTAAGGGATGCAACAATGGATGTAACAACAATTATGACAATGGTAACACCTTCATAATTTGCACTATAAAAAGGAAATTAAACATACACTTTAACACTTATTGATAGTACCTTTACTTATACAAATTATGGGATGACTTAGATGGCTAGTAGGCTAATATAAGCTGCAAAATGATAGTGGTAGAGATGATTATGACAACAACAAATTAGCTATTAGTATTTCTAGACTAGGTTAGCAAATTAGTAGAGTATAAAGTGAAAGAGTTTGAGTATGAAGTGAAGGAGTTTGAGTTGAGTCTTGTCAAGAGGTAAAAGAGGAGGACTAGTGCCTTCAATGGTAATGGAGTCAAGGTGGACGACTTCTTATAAGGTTGCAAATCAATGATGATGATGCACACAAGTATAAGAGGGAAAAGGCCTAGGAGAAATAGTAACTTAAGCCCTCCTAGTATTTCAAGAGACAAGATGCAAGGGTGTAGGAAATTCTAGACCCTAGCGCCTTTCTCTCCTTATCCTTCTTATGGACTAAAAAAATTATGCAACAATAACGAAGTCCAAACCCTTAGAGTGCTAGAAATTTAGGGCTCTAGGGTTTCACTAGTTACTAGATCAATTAATGAAAATCTTGGAAAATAAAAAGTAAGAAAGTAACAACTTAAGTTTCTTAATTCAAACATTAAATACACCATGCAATTTCATAATCTTGTATGAGAAAATAAAACCATATAATAAACCATTCAATAGATGAAAAAATGCATATTTCACTTACTTGCACCAATAATAATCATGAGAATACCATGTAAGATCACCATAAAACTTCCAAAAGTGATCCAAGTTGCAAAATTCAGCCTTAAACAAGAGTGGCGCCTCACAATTTCAGCCAATAACCCTAATAGGGGGCAAATTTCAGTCTCGTTGTCTCCAAGAACAAGTTGTTATGTAAAAATGAGAGTAGTTTATATTTATTTATACAAAATTTTGACCTTTAAGTAATTTTCAGGTTAAAAACAAGGGTGACCTGGCCAATTTACAACAAAATTCAATTTTGACATAAATAAAATTAATTTGCATCTAGAAACACCTCCAAGGGTCATGTCATGCCCCTCTTGGGTGACGTTGAGCCCCATAAGTGAAACACTGGGATGGAAAAGTGGGGTGCTTGGCCTCCAAAAGACCCAAATGATGCCCACACATGCCACCAGGCTCACAAATGCCTCAAAAAATGAAGCCTTAGCTCTGGGTGATGCCCAGGGCCCTCAAGAGATAACGTCCATGTGGGAAGAGAAAGGTCCCTTGGGTCTAGGTATTCCAGGGTGCCTTCAAAGGAAACATCCTTCTTTCTCCCAGTACAAGTCTTGAATTTATTGTTACCCCTCAATAGGGTTTCAACATCCATTTGTGGGATTTAAACCCCCATGAAAGTCCGAGCTAATCATTCCCTCATGTGTACCTGTCCACCGAGAAATTTCCTGTAGCAACAAGAAGTAAACCCTCTAGGGGTTCATAAGTCATAGGGATCATAGCATGAAAATCACATCCAATAATTAAATTACCCAAACATGTGCATCAAACCCCCCTTAACCTAGGCAAATTCTCAAAGACATTACGCAATTTGAAAAGTTAGGTTTGGAGAAGGTCTTAGGGTGTCCTATTGGGCTAACCTCTCTTAAGTTTGGGATTTTTCACAGGTGGGGTCTAATCTAGGTCATGTAAGTGTATGAGGTGGCATTGGGTAGATGTTTGGGCATGGGGTGCATGTAATAACAGGGAAATGTAAAGTCTTACCTATGGGTGTCGTTGTATAGGGTGAGCTACACCTTGTCATAAATGCAATTGTTTCCTATCCCATTAATTTCCTTTTACTCTTAGCTTTATTTCTTTTGATATTTTTCTCTAGTTCTTCAAGGGAATAGTTGAGGGCCACTGTCCTAGCTTGATTTCCAGAGGTGATAGCGTTATCCATAAACATTTCACGGAATTGAGAAGGTTGTCTCGTGATGAGACCTCCTTTCTCTTGGCTATGCCACCAAGAGCCACTACCCTTGTTTGGTGACCATATAGATGGTAGTGTCATACCAATACATGCCCATGGTCATAATAGGTTGGCTCGTGATGAGACCCCCTATCCATCAACTAATACCTTGAGTGTTTATGTTATCTTATGGGTCCCCTTTTCTTACTAAGAAGCTTTACACTGCTTTCTCGAGGATCCATGGGCGAAGCATCTCGAAGGTTTCAACATTGGATTTTAACTCTTTCCAACTACTTTTACCCTCTAGGCATTTATCCCCTTCTTCCCATGAGGTAGGGTACAACCCTTCCTAGTGTAGCCAAACCCAATGCCCAAACAAGGATGGGGGAGATGAAAGGAATAAATATGGAAAATGGTAAGTATGGAGGGAATGAATGATGACCTTTCACAGATCCACCCAGTAGTAACCCATATTAAAGGTAAATAAACTTACTAGGGCACCTTGTCACCCCTCCAGGTATGAACAATGAAAAGAGCATAATTTCCAAGAAACGCCATGAAATGAAGAAGGATTCAATACAACATATTAAAGTGCTTCCAAAATCAGAGTGATACATACCATGATACCCAGACTCATTACCTCATGGAGAAAGACCCACCATTACTCCAAGACCAAGCTAGTGGGATGGATACTTCTGTTGGTGATAAGTGGACTTCACTGATGAAAAAAGGGGCCCTCTAGGACCATGCCCAAGTCATATGGATCTCGATACTCCATGTATAGGACCTGTGGGTACTCCTTTTGCTTCATCAATTCTATCTTGAGTAAATTATTTTCTTCTCTTTCTTTATTTATTTCATCTAAATCACTAATTGGGTCTTCCTTTTTAATCTCAGTATTGTCTTCTATTTCATCATTTTCAATTTTCAATTAAGGGCATTCAATTTCAAGATGTCATCGCTTTCCACAGTTAAAGAAAAATAAATCACCTCTGTTGTCTTCTGTCACTTCACACTCTTCTTCTTCTGAATCTATCTGACATGATGACCATATTTCTTCCTGTTTTGTACATGTATCTTCTTTAGCAAATTCCGACCCTGCGATGGGAGAAAAATAAATATCATGTAGCCTATCCCAAAGTTCTTTAGCTAATGAACACTTTCCAACCTTTTCTCTTACTGGATCAGGTAATCCTTCCCATATGAAATCCATAGCCATTTTTTTATTCTTCTTCAATTCCTTCTTGGTTGCAGTCTTTGCTTTATTTGTAGCATTATATCCTGTCAAAACTAAATACCAAATATCATATCCCTTTGCCTCTAAAAAGGTTCTTGTTCTTATCCTCCACGTCTCATACTTTATACCACTTTGACCATCAAACATTGGTACTCCATTCTTTGTAAATTCCATGATCTCCTTCCAATGGTTAAAATATCTCTTGAAGGAACCTGCTTTGATACCAATTGTTGGATTACTGTGAGGGGGGGCGGGGGGGGGGGTTGGGCTGAATCGGTAATGAATAATTATTCCACTTTTAACCACAATATATATTCTTTATATTTAACAATAATGCTTAACAATATATCATCAATGTATCATCTATGAATTCATCCAATAAATATATCATAAGCATGTAAACATAAACAACATCACATCAAGAACACAATAAATCGATATTTACGTGGAAAACCAAAGGGAGAAAACCACAAAATGCTTTCTTATATATATCAAGAATCAATTTATAGGAAGCACTAACTTCCCAATTCTCTAGCTACAAATGGAAGGAGGATTCAACTCCCTATTCCCAGGCTCCAACTTGAAGGATGCTAGAACTCCCTGATTCTTTGGCTCCAACTAGAAGGAGGCTACAACCCCCTTGGTTCTCCTACTCCAACCGAAAGGTGGCTACAACCACCTATTTCTCAGGTTCCAAGTCCCTGATTCTCTGGCTACAACCAGAAGGAGGCTACAACCCCCTATGTTCTCCGACTACAACCAAAATGTGGATAAAACCACCTATCCTTACCCCATACTTCCACCCTAAAGTTAAATTCCAAATAGATGATGAAACCACTACCACAATGTCACTGTGAGATATACCACTGTAAACCTATACCAATCTGTGCTAACAACCTATAACCAACATGTACCAATAGCCTATGATCAACATGTACCCGTAGCCTTCCAGTACCAACAAAACCAATAGGTACGTGACATGTCTATGTTGTATCTCACGTATGTACGCACCCTGTCTATACTGTAGCCTACGTGTGTATGCGACCTTTCTATATTGAAGCTTGCATACGCCTTCTAAGAACTAGGGTTTTCACCTTTCTGAAATCTGACTCTTTGTTGCCTCTATTACTGTCACTGTCACTACCACTATCACTGATACTATCACTATCAATGATACTGTCACTGCCATTGCTAATGTCACTAATACTCAACCATATCCTCTTACATGGATCATATACCAAAGACACCTCTCAACTATATGTCCAACAAACACATGTGTCAACCAAGCATGATCCAACATCACCACATACCATCACAAGATATGTGTCTCAACCATGTACCAACCTGTACCAAAAATATACATCAACCTATACCATCAACCATGTACAAACCATGTACCTGTACAATATAACATACCATGTTCCAACCATGCAAATGAACCATGTACATCAACCATGCACATCAATACCTGTACCTTATACCATACCTATGCCAACCATGAAATGTATCTCATATACCATATCAAGCATCAAACCTGTACTATACCATCAGTACCATAAGATATGATGAACAAGTAATACCAAGAGTGTATCTCAACCAAGTACCATCACCACTAACAAATGTACCCTATGCATGTACTACCATATGCCAAGTGTATATCTCAATAATGTACCAATATCAATGGTCGACCACTAACACAACAACCATACACCTTGTACCAATAAACAAAGAAGTGTACCAACAATGTATCTCACCCAACATGTACCATATACCATGAAATTCCTCTATTCATATGCCTCAAGAATTCTCCTCAATATCACAAAGATGTAGTCTCATAACACAATATGTCAAGCCTCAGGTATATGCCAATACCACAAAGATGTGCCTCTAAAAATGAACCACAAAAACCATATACTAAGTACCAAGAGTGTGTCTCAAGCATATAACAATCTTACCTCAACCATGTACCATTAAGGGCCTCCAAGACATACCTTAAGCATGTGCCATAACATCCAATATTCAAGCCTCAAACAATAAATACATGACATACCTTTACTCATGACAACCTATAGAATGAAGACCTAGGAACTTGCTTCAGACTTCAAGGACCTAGTACTAACATCCACTCAATATTTTTATGATTTTTTCACATGTACGCTAACACTTCATGTACATATTTTGTACGTACACTACCTCCTCTACTATCATCCCATGTATGTACACTACCTCTTCTACTGCAGCCAACGTATGCCTCAGAAACTAGGATTTTTAAAGTTCTGCCACTCTCAAACTTCCGACCCTTCAAAATTTTTGCCGTGTCAAACTTGATACACCAAATTCAACCTCAAATTCACTAGTAGAATTTCCAATACAAAGATAAACCATTACCAAATTACTAGACCATAGCAATCACTAAACCATTCATTAAACCATAAAATTCACTAGATAGATGTTCAATATAAGTGTATGTGAATGTACTAATGAATGGATCCATGAGGTGTATTTATACAAGTAATAGGTAACTACCCTCCGTACTTTATGGCTTCTAGGGTTTTATTTTTACAAAAAATTTACCCCTTTAGTAACAAACTTGTAACCAACTAGGGGTTTCTTGACCACTCTTTGGGGCTTCCAACTTCGCAAGACAATATCTCCCTATCCGTGAGGAACTATGTGATGTTCCACATATCACCATAAATAACACGACGCGTAATATCCATAGATGAGTGTATTATCTTAATTTGCTCAATACTTCAAGTCCATATTCCTCATTCAACATTGCTACCAGAATATGCTACCAAAATCCTTCAAATGTATCCGACATAACTTACCATTACTCTCGACCATACAAATGATAATAAACTATCCAATGATGTTGTCCACATCATTGTCCACATCACTTTAATTCTCCAAGATTTTACATCAATCTCTAAGGGTTGGCATCGATCTCTAAGGGTTGACATCACTATCCATGTTCACTCTCCAAGGGTTGAAATCAATGACAACCAACTATCCAAACCATATGTGCATCAATATAAACCAATTATCCAACAAACATTGGCTTCAAATTTTCATGAACTTTTCATAAGATTGTTATTAGAAGGAAATGGAATTGAACTCAAAGGTATGCAAGGGAAACCATCTAAAAATGGGATACCCATGATTAATTACATAATTAGGTTCATTAGATGTTCAAACATCTAATTCATCCATGCCCTTGGATCTCCCAAGAGTTATCGATATTCATTCCATGGTATTTTCCAATATGAAAAATGTCTTACTCTTACCCAAGAGCATGATCACTCTATTCAACTCATCCTAAGTATCCTTCCTCCTAACATCCAATCTTACATATATCCCTATGCATAAAAGATTGATATTGAGCACAAGGTTCAAGAAATTCTAGAGACTAGCATCATTCAACCAAGCCAAAGTGCTTTCTCTTGATTAGTGGTGATAGTTTATAGAAAGGATTCTTCATGGAACATGTGTCTAGATTATAGAGAACTCAATGAGTTCACAATACAGATAAGTTTTCTAATCTTCTCATTAGTGAATTGTTAGATGAATTAAAAAGATATTTTTTCTTTAGTAAGTTTGATCTCCATTTAGGATATCATCATAATAGAATGATAACATAAGACATCCCCAAAACAAGAATGATAATATATGTGAATCCTTCCAAGTGTGTCTTTGAGGTTAGGAAGTGGAATATTTTGGGCATATTTTATCTCATGAGGGTGTCAAGGTGGATGCTAAAAAAATTAGAGCTATGATTGAATGACCACCATTGGCATAATAATCTTCACTACTTTTGAAATCCCTACTTGAGGGAAATTCTTCATCATCCTTCATAGTTCCTTTAAAATACTCACTTGAAGGAAAATATTCATCATCTTCATCAGTACCTTGAAAATCCTGACTTGGAGGAAAATCATCATCACCATTGGTTCCTTTAAATTCCCCTCTTGGAAAAGAGTGTCAACCATTAGCATAATCATATTCAGTACTTTTAAAATCCCCACTTGAGGGAAATTATTCACCATCCTCATTAGTGCCTTGAAAATCCTCACTCAGAGGAAAATCATCATCATCAACATTGTTGCTTTTAAATTCTTCACTCAGGAAAAAAGTGGCCACCATTTGCATAATCATATTCACTACTTTTAAAATCCCCACTTGATGGAAATTCTTCATCGTCCTCATTAGTTCCTTCAAAATCCTCACTTGGAGGAAAATATTCATCATCCCAATTAGTACCTTGAAAATCCTCACTTGGAGGAAAATAGTCAACATCAACATTGATGCCTTTAAATTCTCCACTCCGGAAAGAGTGTCCACCATTGGCATAATCATATTCACAAATTTTAAAATCCCCACTTGAGGGAAATTATTCATCATCTTCATTAGTTCCTTGAAAATCCTCACTTGGAGGAAAATCATCATCCCAATAATTTAAACTATAATCAAAGTCTTCACTTGGACCTATATTTTGAGTATTTTGAATATTATTAAATTGATGAACAAATTGATCATCATCATATTCCTCTTCTTTATCATTTGTGACTTCAAAGTCTTCTGATTTAGGACTTTCCTGGCGAATATAATGAATATCATTACCTGCACTATGATCAAACTTCTGACTAGGTGAAAAATATGACTCCTCATTTACATTACAATTATTCCCATCGCATTTGCTAGTCCTAAAAGAAGAGGTATGCGAACAATATGTTGATGTCTCAGAAATAAAATCTTCTTTATCTGACAAAGGAACCACTTTTCACTAAGAACATAGAATGATAAGAATTCCCAGCCTCCCAATGACATTCTTATAACTTTTAGAATGAACTTTTCCCTCCAAAATTTCCTCCCAAAATATTCCCTCCAAAATCCCCCACCCACAATTTTCCCTCCAAAATCCACCCCCCCCCAATTTTTAATAAAACTTTTACTCTTCTAATTTGTTATTTATTAGTTAATTACAATATGTTTCATGTTTTTTAATTTATACCACATTCATTAAACTTAGCGATGATTCATATAATATTAGGTATATACACACACACTCTTCTTCTTTTTTATTTATCCCATATTCATTAAACTTAACAGTGATTCACATAATCTTTGTTATATATACAAACTCTTGTTTTTTCTTTTTACATTGCGATAAATATTGGGCAACATTCATTAAATAGTTTGAAGCAATCTACAAGGGAGAGACATCAATGAGACAATGGAGGAGAATCTAGTATTTAAGAGGTTAGTATTTTTTATCCCATATTCATTAGACTTAATAGTAATTCACATAATCTTTGTTATATATACAAAATCTTGTTTTTTCTTTTTACATTGTGGTAAATATTGGACAACATTCGTTAAATAGTGTGGAGCAATCTACAAGGGAGAAACATCAACGATACATTGGAGGATAATCTAGCATTTCAGAGGTTAGTATTTTTTTTATTCTTACCATTTACCCAAAAATATTTATACAAGATCAACTTTGTATTATATGAGATTTGTTTTATGCGAAAATCATTAGAAACCCTAAAAAATATGAGATTTTTTATATTTTTTTTGAAAGAAATCACAAATTTTAAAATATTTTTAGACCATTTTGGAAGAAATTTTAACAAAATTTGTAATATTTTAGGAAGAAAAAGTAAAAAATAAACAACAATTTTTTGTGTGTTTTTTATAATTTTTTTATGGTTTTATTGTTTTTCAATATTTTTTTATAGTTTTGGACCGTGGGTGTTAGTGGGGGAAATGATCCTCCATGTGGGACTAAGTCTTGGCCTACAAGGGCGCTAGAAGTGATGTCGAGCATCGCCCCTAGCCCCTCGTAGGCCAAGTTCTGGTCCCATGGGGGCCAAGACTTGGACTACGGGGGCCTGAGGCGATGCCTGACACCACCCTAGCCCCCCCTCCCTGTAGGTCAAGTCCCTAAGTCCCAACATCACCCCCAATACCCCACGAGTTAAGTAATGTTTTTTTTTTTTTTTTTTA
>ML780122.1:17127-45278 GCA_009831015.1 Picea engelmannii | reverse complement strand
TCCAACGACCATGATCAGAGTGCCTGGATCAACGACGTCCTCCCCGTTACCACCTGTTCTCCACATACTACCACCCTCTTCCCCCGTCATCTGTCCAACTTCCCTCTTTCCATCCACATGGCCCCTCCTCAGCTCATCGCCCTCTCATCTCCTACCATGTGTCCCTCTCACTCCCAGTTACCTCCACCTGTATGATCATCCCTTTTACTCCATGTCCACCTATACCCCCGCACTCCACACACCTTCCTCCTCTTTCATATTCAGACCGCGTGACATTCCTCAGCTTATGTCATAGCTCCCGTTTCCTCTCCATCACCTCCACAGTGTTGACTCCATCGCTCCCATCATACCCTTTTTCACATCTGCCATAGGGATCCCTCGTAGCAGTCTAGTGAAGCAGCATCTGAAGAGAGACCGTTCAGCTGATCCAGGTGGCACCATTATGATATCTCCACGTCCCAGAAGGTAGAGTTGACCGAGGCTGTCCCCAGTCCCAAGAAAGCAGTTATTGTGGTTGTTGCTGGTGGTTGAGCATCATCTCTTCCATAAAAAGAAAGTCCAACAAAGGACTAAAGATGGTCGATTCATCTGCAGCAGGACAATCCAAAATCTGATAGCGTCTATCTTGGGTGCACGATCGGCCAGAGTCTGCATGCGCAGACTGTCAGAAGACATGCAGACACAATGTTTTTAATGCAACGTCTTGTTTTTGCTACTGTTGTTGTCTTGAGTATATGTAGGTGTTTTCGCCATTTTTGTAAGCATCGATGGTTGAGGTAGGCTCCCGATTGTAAAGTTTTGATGAAGCGTTGGTCGCTTTGGTTATGTATTGGCATTTGAGACTTCTTACTTTATGGATGTCAGCCTCTTTCCATCCCTTTGTTTACACTGTGTTGGAACAACTCGGAATTGGAGGATCCAGTCGAGTTGTGCTGTTATAGGATGATGTAGGTTGGATCACTATAATAGTCACAGGGTTTCTAATCAGTTCTTGTGCTTTCTCAACGCTGAATGGCTCGAAATTGGAGGATCCAGTTGAGCCACCTTTCAGTTCCTTGAAACTTGGGGTCAAGAGGATCTTGTCTTATGAGTTTTTCCTCCTCAATCTACTGAAGGCTTGATGCCTGAGGCAATCTTGCTCACTCATCTCATTAAGTCTTCCATCTATCCATCTTATACTCAGCTTACTGATGGAAGTTGGAGCAAGACCTCCCTTGTTTTCTACACACAAAGCCCAGTTTCCTGAGTTAAAGCTATATCTTCTTGAGTCTCTATCCATTTGATCACCCATTAAAAACTATCATGACATAAAACTGATGGGCGTTGGGCTCTGCTCCTGCAAGCAATCTAGGAGTGACTTCTGACAAAAACAAGAACCTCATGTTGAATGTTGTCTTTTAAATTTCCTATGCAGACATCAATCAGGTGCTCATATGGAATATCCATTACATTTATATTCAATCTTTGGAATTTCTCAATGTGCTTCGCAACTTAACCCTTTTTCTTGAGATTTATCAATTGGATGAAGAAGTTATTGCTCCTTGTATCCTCATAGTGTGATATCATTTCTACATTGAAAATTGTCCAAGTGACAAGTGATTTTTGAGAACAAGGCCATCGATACCACACAAACATATTACGTTCTAAATATAAGGACACAATCCGTACCTTTTGTGTGTGTGGCACATCATGTATATCAAATAAATACTCTATTTGGAGTATCCATGTGATCGGATCCTTGCCATCAAACTTCCTCATATTGATCTTAGGAAAGTGGTTGGTCTTCAACCCAAAACTGGATTTTCTCTAGTCTTGATTCATCTTCCTTGTATCCTCATCATGAATTTCAGGGGATACATTGTCACTTTCAGGTGGCCTCTCTATTAGAAATTTTTCAACCCTTCCACGATATCCCCTATTAAGCCATCCATCTTAGTATCCATCATTGCTTCTAGCTTATGTTCAGTTGGATCCATCATCCTTTGTAGTTCATATTTTGTTAGTGCCTTCTTTTATAAATCATCTATGTACTTGTACATTTCTTCACCTTCATCAAGATTCCAAGTAGGACTGTATGAGGGATTATTTGGTGTATAAGTTCCCTTTTTGGTGGCATGTTGGTGAAGTATCATTGCAAGGTAGGAATTTTTAATTAGCTTAGGTAGAGGTCCTCAAAGACAAGGGAGTGTCAGGTGCTATAGCTCTCTGATATATGTGTAGGGTCCAACAATAGTACTTGACCAAATATCTTAGGGCACTAATTAAAGAGGCTTGACCATGCCCTTATCCATACTATCTGACTACCCATGTACTAGAGAGTGATCTCCTAGAGTGTTGTTCTTGGTGTACTATAGAAACAAGACAAACAAATGGTTTACTTGGTTGGTCTCAGGATTATAGGGGGTCTCTCGATATAATCTAGGTATGTGGGAGCTCAAATCCATAGTAGTGTTGTATAATGTGCAACTGTTCAAAAGGGGCCTTTCGATATACTCTGGGTACATGGAAGAACTACACTGTCCCTGGGTTGTAGCACTGACAAGTAACAACAACTCCTACGTTTATAGATTCCATAATATGTATGCACCTAAAAATCCCTAAGATTATCCCAATTTTATGTGATACTCCTTTTATCTCACTTTATTCTACTTTTTGAATCACCCCAATTGGATCTTCTAGTCAAAAGATATGCAAATTTTCAAAAACAAACGCACCTTTTAAAACCTTGATTTGGAGACTGTTCTGCTAGTCGACCTTTCTTTTGTTATAGCTCTGCAATTTCAGCCCTTATGAGTCTAAAATTTCGGCATGAGGTATCCTGATGTTTCTTCTTTCCAACCCCATAGGTTAGGCCAATATTTGATTCTCCAAGAGAATTTTATGATAACTTTCCCAAGATGTGCTGATTGTTTTCCTTTTTCGGAGAGAAAACTTGTACGGCCTGCCACATGTCATTGTCTTCACTTAAGAACTTTAAATTTTCACCAGTAAAGCTTCAGTCTGTACCCTAACCAACATTATAGGTCTCACTCAATTTGGAGGTTTGTAGCTTCAAATATAACAATTTTCCCAAGAACACCTTTTTTAGATTGAAATATGGACCAACCAAAAACCCTAATTTCCCCAGAGAATAAATTTTATAGTATAATGAATCAAGTGATAAAATTTGTACAAACAATAACTCACTATTCTTCCTTCGTACTTTAAAATTTTTAGAGCCTAAAACCAAGCCAAAAAAAATTGGGAGCGCAAATTCCCATAAGACCTGTTTTAAACTAGTTTTAGGACTAGTGAAAAACCTTAACTTGAACATAATGTATCTCCAAAAATATAACAAACCAAGATCTGAAATTTGGACCCCAGTTTTCTATATATTTTTCCTCTACACCATATAAATTATATTTCTTTAAACCTTATAGAACAAAAGGTGTAGCTAAAATTCCAAGAATACTTGTTTTGAAGAAGCCAGTGTTGAGGATTGTCTAGCTCTAAATCCAATCGTTAAGAACCAAATATCAAAATAGAAAAGAAACCTCATAATAAGTACTTAATGTTTTGAAAAAGAGATAAATATAGATAATAATCCTCTTCGAGGGGGAAACCTCCTTATAAATCACATGAATTCACAAATACCAGATGATTCCAAATGAAAAAGTCTTCTTGGTATATATGGGAGACTAGGAGGTACAATTACAACTAATGGACCCAAGCCGACATAAATAAAATAAAAATACTAATGTAATATGCCCCAATTAAGGGTTAATGTGCCATGATTTAGGGCTTAACATGGAAGTCATCAATTCCTTTCATATCGATAAGGAACAAGAAGGAAGGAAAAATAAACAAAGAGTAACAAAGGTTGAAGCTACAAGAGTAGACAAACAAGAACAAGAACGAATAAAGAAAATTCCTCATTCTAGAAATCCTAAAAATGTTACATTTGAAGATGAGGAAACTCAAAATGAATATTTTTTGAGATTATTCCCAATTAGGTTATCACTCATTCTCGCAGGAAGAATAAACAAGAGAAACACAAAAGAGCGATGCCCAAGGATGATTCCATTCCCATTGATTACGAATAGATAGTTGATTTAGATGAAACCCATTTAAATCATAAGAGGAGGAAATCAAATGTTTTTGTTGATGAAGAAGTCATGGTTATCTATGAATATCATAATTAAAGTCCTAAATGTAGCAGATAAATAATAACACTAAGTGCTGATATAGAGGATGGTATTATGAAAACAACACAAAATGTCATTCAAAATCGATTAAGGATGACCAACTTAGTTGATTATGGCCATACATTTCAGTTGAATGTGAAACAACTTTATAAACCCACAAAAGGGAAAGAAAAGTATCAAATTATAAAGTCTCATCACTTACATATTCATAATTTGAAAGAGTTGATTAGGTACAATCCATATGCACATGTGGTTGACTACCTAGTTCCTGTTGACCCAATGGAAGTTCCTAGTAGGTATGGATTTGATAGATTGAAGTGTTTTGACTATAAAAAATATGTGATTGGAGGAAATCATAATGCAAAGGATAGAAGAGAATTGATGCAACAATATACCAATAATCCTCTTTTTGAGACAAACAAATGTATAATTTATGCTGGTTGAACAGATGCAGAATCAAATTTATTGGCATGTGATCATAACACACATAATGAGTACATGATGTCCATGAATTTCATTAAAAGGGCGAGATTTATCCATAATTATTTTTCTGAAATATATCATGGGGAGAGATCAAATGTTGATGCTAAGTTTCAAACACAATGTTGTAAGGAAACATGCTTCCTAATTGATGAGGAAAATGAAAAAAAAAACAATCACAAAGGAAGTGATGCATTCAGAGCTTTGGATAGATATTTTCAATTGGGATTTAGAACTGGACATGTATGCGATTTGATAGATGAGATCTTCATCCTATGAGAAAATATTGGTATAAAAAATTAGAGGGTTAAGAAAGATAAACACCTAATATGTAGCACAAGTAAGACAAGTCCTAAAATCGGTAATCTACCAGAAGATATGATTATAACACCTTGGAGAATGATACAAGGAGTGAAGGATGAGACATTGATTATAGATATATTATCACATGTAATGTCGGTTGAATTATCAATGTAAGAAATATGTGATGAATTTAAAAAGTAAGTTTGTTGAGTTAT
The DNA here is from genome assembly GCA_009831015.1 of Picea engelmannii. Lineage (NCBI taxonomy): Eukaryota > Viridiplantae > Streptophyta > Pinopsida > Pinales > Pinaceae > Picea > Picea engelmannii. The sequence goes on along the minus strand of ML780122.1, from coordinate 40,096 downwards.
TTCTTGTTTATGTTAGGATTATAAAATTAATTTTTTCAATTCAATATATCAATGTTCTAAGTATTTTATCATATATATCGTTATAACATTTTATTTTATTTTTATTTAGTCACAAGATGTATATGAGAATACAAGAGGAAATGGTCAAGATGTTGAATGAAAAGAGTTGGGATGATGTTAAACTCAACTATCTAGATTCAAGCTCTACAACAACATTGAAACAATTATTTGTTGCATTAAAAAATGTATGTTGATTTATTACATTCATATTATTCGTTTGTAGGTTAAGTTATTTCTATTTTATTAGTTATAGATATATAACTACATGTTTTCTTGTTTCATTAAATATGCCAAAGACGAATGCATATGGATTACCTGAAACTTTCAAAAGTTTTATTCAAAAACCCAAGTTTGAAAGAGAAAGAAGGAGACATGCTCAAAATGTAGAACTTGATGACACCATTGATCACTACATTTGGAATGGGCTCACCATTGTTCAGTATAAAGTGATATTAGGTGATTGTGAAAAAATTTCAAAAATTGTTCCTAAAAATGAATACTCCCTATTTATTGTGGATATCCCTCATGGTTATAATATCCAAAACATTGGATATGATAGTGAGGATTATACTTACCAAGATTTCACTAAAGTGGTTATGGGATTTATGGAAGTCGCAACATCACCATTTTGGAGATTTCTGTTTTTTCATTCAAACACACAACAAGGATTAGTACAATCGAGCTTCAAGGGAAAATAAATGACAAGGATGCAACTTTTTTGGTAAGATATTGAAAGTGTATGTTTAGTGATTAAGATTACAAATCAATTTTATTAATTCACAAGTTAATTGAATTTGTATTTATTTGTGTTACAGGCACAAGTCTAATATTCAAAGATGCAATAGAGAACCATTTACATGTGATATTGAGAGCATACATCTTGCAATTTGGACAAAAGATGATTCTTATAATTTTATTCTTGTCAATGTAAATGAGGGAGGGAAGCCTAGTAGTTCATTGGTTTACAATGTTGTGGTTATAAAGCTAACATATGAGGAAAATGATTTGAAAGGAGAGATTGTTAACATTTATAAAAAACCACAAGCACTAATTAATTATCTTATAGATACATTTTCAAATGAAGGAGATTGGGTTTTGGATTTATTCTTGGGTTCAGGTAAGACTTATGATATAACATTTATCAAATCATACTTCAATCTTTATTATTTTTAATTTATGTTTTTTACATTATTTAAATTAATTATTTATTTTATATTAGTGATTAGGTACAACACTAGCATCTTCCTTACAGAAAGGAATAAATTGCATAGCCATTGAAAATGACCCACTACAGTGCGGTTTTATTTAACAAAGAATTAATGCTATTCCAACTCTTTTAGATGAAATGAAAGAATTTGTCTTGAGGAAAGGAGATTTTAATGAATCAAAGGTGGAAAAATGTTAAAGAAACTTCAAGTACCATTACGAGGATTGATTGGAAAGAATCAATTTAGAGAACTTGCAGATATCAAAAACCCAATGGAAGAGAAAACTGACACAATGGAAGCACAAAATGATGTCCATGAATATGATGATGTGTCTCTTGAGAATTATGAATTTGGGATATATGATATTGTTGATTAGTTTTAATATGCCCTTGAAATCGATGCTCAATTTTTCAAAATTTTGATGAGATATAACTGTAATGTTTTGAATTTCAGATTTTAAAATAAGAATGAATATGTATCTATTGTTGTTTTATGATGAATATTTTTTATTATTTTCTTTTTAATTTTATTTGTATGTGAATCAATATACTAGGGAAAATGACATTAAATGTTATGATTTTTTTTACTTCAAATGTATAAAAATATGGAAAAATTGCTATTTTTTTTTTGTTCAATTATGTCCATAAAAATGCTTTATTTGACATGTTATTTTGAACGGATAGCTTCGAAAATGTATATATATATTTTTTATTATATATTTCTTTAAAATGTATATTTTTTTGCTAAATATTCAAAAATAGTTTTATTTAACTACAATTATTTCCCATGTATTGAAGTAAAGGTAAAATATGTGTTAAAAATAATATTTTACACTATATTTAAAAAGTATGGAACCATAAATTAATTAAGGAGACATAACTATATGAAAAATCTTAATTTCAAAAAAGTAAATGGTATACACCATTTTTAGCATTGAAAAAAGTATGGATAAATGATTAAAAATACTGTTGAAAAAAAAAAAACGATTTAAAAAAAATTGAAAATAGTTGAAAAAATAAGCATTTAAAAAATTGTGGATACATTAGGGATAAAAATATTTAAATATAAAAAACAAAACCTAAAAATGAGGGGAGGTGCTATCGGTAGAATTTTTTTTCAAAATGAGGTGAAAAATGTGACCCCTAAGAAAACAAGAACTTTGTAGAGTTATCGATGCTCCATTTAGTCACATGACCACTAGAAGTTGGTATTATGGCTTCAACCAATTTTCACTCTTGTTGTGTGTTTCGATTTTTTCCATACAAATAAAAAGAGTAAGAAAACACAAAAAAATAAAGAGGAATTGACTTTGGAAAAAGTGAAATCATCTTGAGACTAAAAATAAGAAAAATCCTCTAAGGGTATATCAAATAAACCACATCAAATAATTAGACAGTTGGAAAAAATAAAAGAAACGGTAACAAGAGTTTCAATTAAATGATTTTGAACCAAGTAAATAATTTTATAAATATGAAAAAGGTATCAAATAGTGCATCATCAAATGGAGATGATTTCATATCCAAAGGTGATCTCATATTCATCTTGGGTCATTATGTCAAACAACTTATGTTGTGAATGCAACAAAGAATGACCACATTTAAGGGAATATTTAGAGGAGTAACACTATCATAGTATTAGAAGTCTGACATACATATATCATTTTGCACATGGGAGGATGTGCTTTAAAAAATCATGAAGTATATGCTTATGTAGAGGAAATATCCTCAACATTTGTGTAATTAAGGAAAAGAAAAAAATGAAAGGAGAAAGGATAGTACATGCTAAAAATAAAGACTTAATTAGATAGCTCATGTATGATACATCAAAAGAACAAAATATAGATTGGTTTATACATGCATGGATCCTTCATACCATAAGAGCACATGTTAGGATGATAAATCAAAAAAATTATAAGGATGTAGTACTATCAATGATATAAATGAAAGGATAATTATCTATAAATAAAAGGAAATATAAAAAATGATAAATCAAAAAAATTATAAAGATGCAGTACTATCAATTATATAAATGGAAGGATAATTATCTACAAATAAGAGGGAACATAAAAAAACAAAAGGAAAACAATGACCAATGAATACAAAAATTGGAATCCAAACTCAAAAAGTTAGAAGAAATAAAGAGGCATGAACCGAAGGAAAAACAAAAACTAAAATATGAATAAAATCAGAAAATCAGAAATATGGTGAGATCTAAAGAAGATGAAAAAATTGAATTTCTTTGGAAACTTTAGATAGTTCTTGGAACAACTATCTTGATTATCCAAAACCTCAACAAGGGTTTTTTGGGACAAGATACCCATGTTGAGGTAACCAAATACCATTAAGAAATAAAGTATTCATAAAACAACAAAATGATAGCGTAGGTAGGTGAAATTCTAGAATGACATCAACCTTGATGTTCAAACCCTACGAAAAGGGAAAATAGCTTAGTGATGTTTTGCATGTGGTATGTGGTGACATAGAAAATAATTGCATCTATTCAATTCAATTAGTTATGATATGCTCACATTGGGTACTAGGAAACCATGATAGAAACCATTGTCCAATAATTAAATAAATACAATAAATTCATTACAAAATGATATAGGTAGTAGGAAAACCAAAACTAAGGGAGAATTTAATTTCAGCGAGAGTAATACCAATTGATGCATTATGCGAAATCCCAATGAATAAGAATAAAAATCGATGACGAAATGGATTTTGTACTCTTATAGGAAATATATGAGGAAACTATTGTAGAATCAAATAAAGTAAAATAAGGAAAATGAGAATTTTCTAAGAAAACAAAGTAGAAGAAATACAAACCAAAAATATATAACTTGTACAAAAATATAAGAATCAGTAAAGATATGAAACAATAAGGAATAAGGAAAAAAATATTTGAAGAAAATAAAAAAGTTACTTGGATTCCTTTTGAATTGTTAGTCCCTAAAGTTGTCCTTGACTGCTAAGGGAAAGCTAGGGAATCTCAGTTATTGCAATGGTTTTATATATGTAGGTTTATTTTGGATTTTGGATTAGTTTATAGGTCAAGTAGTAAATGAAATAGGAAATTTCAATTTTTTATTACAAAAACAAGTTCCAATCACACTTAGTCAATGGTATTCAATCTAATGAGCTAGATAAGGAAGTTTAACATGAAAGGAAAGGAAACAACAATTTCCAAATTTGTTAACTCACAGAGGAAATTCTTGATCCTAAATATTATTCAGAAACAAGAATGAAGTACTTAAACACAAATCCTGTAATGAACAAGCAATCAAAAAAATCTTTATTGGCTTTCAAATATAAATAAGATATATCAAATGATTTGCAAATATACACATGCATTTAAGTAAGACAAGAAAGAATAAAAGACAAGAAGAGATAGTCTAACCATCAGATATCCTTTTCCATTAAGTGTAAAATGTAATAGATCGCAAGCGTTACAATCAGAGACAAAATATTTGTTTTCTCCACCACTCGAACCCTTCCCTCTTAACTATGTTAGCAAATCTCATTTTTATGCACAAAGTTGGTTACAATAGATCCTATAATCTAGATAATATTTTGATTTAGTCTTGATTCTTGGCTAACATATAGGGAACATATTCTATTGCATTCATTGCATTACAATCCAAACATCTAGTCTTTTAGGAAAATATTTGATTCTAAAGATAGATCATAACCTTGAAGATATTATGGACCTGGAAAATAGGGGTTGTTGTAACTATTTCAGGTAAATGTGCATGAAAAGGTTGTAACAAAAATGTATTTGCAAGATAGGGATTTTTCTCTTCGAAGTGCTTCCATATTTCACCAAAAGAGGACTTATTTCTAAATCCACCAACAAAACTCTTGTCCGTGTTGCACAAATTGAACCTTCAATTGCAATGGAATCAACCTATGTGCTACCTATTGAAAATAACTTCATATATCACTCCAGTGTAGTAGTTCAAGATCCTTTGGAAAAACTTAGATCACAACTATCTAGTTTAGACAATCTGAACGTTCTAGATACTGAAACAAAATTTCCAATTCATTGAGTGTAGGTACACCTACAACTGTCATCCCTGTTGAAAAAATATCAAAATTTTATGTTGACATAGCTTGGAAACGTTTACTGTGGAATAAAGGCATCACCCTTCGATTCCTAATAGGTAACAGATGCTGACAAGTGTTGTGGATGAAGATTACATGATGAAGAAGTCTGAGGAACTATCCGACCTGATTGAAACTCCATGGTGATCTCATGGGATCTCTTCAGACTGTGATTTTGAATGCATGGCATGCACTGATCAACAATTTCATGAAACCTTGACATATTGCTTTGTGGCATAACTGTTATTGTGTTCTAGTGAAATTTAGCACTCAATTCCCATGATCTCTTTTATCTATTGTACTATTTTGTGCCACTCAACGCACTTATGATATCCACGATATGCCCCTCAATGATCTAGTGATATCTAGCTCGTTGTCAAACTGAGATTATGATTGGTCGAGCTGGTGTTTTTGATATTTGGTGATGACCATAGTGCTCGGTGTCATGACTAAGAGAGTTGGATTCACTAGCAAATAAAACCTATGTTTTTTTAATGGTAGTTTAACCTTTTCATTAATGAGAATATATCCCATATTGCTATGGGAAACTGTTGTTTTATTTTTTATATGCACCGAAGGCTCCATTTGTTATCGATGCATTGATAACTTATACTCTATCGTGGGTTGTCTCCTCAACGCCTTGTGTGGGCGTTGTCGATGCTGCCTTGTGACTTGAGATCGATATTTGATCTGTTGACTATATGGATATTTGGGCTTGTTTGACACAAAGCCCAAATATTTTTATAAATGAAAAATCATAAGATTACTTTTGAACACTGTCCCTAACACTCGGTCTTGGGTGCTCTATAACATAGAGATTGGAATCAAAATCCAATATATTATTTTTTACATGAACAAGCCACAATATTGTTTAATAACATAAACAACCTGAACATATCCTGAGAACAAACCTCACGAAGAACTTGAAGTTTTTTTGGGAAATTATACAAAATTGGTGAAGAGGTTACAATTTTTACGAGATCATGATGGTGTTCCAAGAATGTCCTTTTTCTGGTAGTGCATTAGTATTTAGCAAAAGAAATATCAAAATGGGCACAAGAGTTAAAGTTTTAATGTTTTAGGTCTAGGTACTAACATTTGATCCAATTGGGGATGGAATCCTCCTTGTGAGGATCCAAGAACTTGCAGACTAGATGCCTGATCCATTTTTGAAAATATGAAACATAAAATTGTCCATCATGAATAGTAGTTAACATGTGCAGAAAATGTGACTTGTTCATGCCTTGAGAACAACCCTGCTCATTATTGAAAACTAAAAAAAATGCCCACACACTGCAAGCTTAAAATAAACCGTAACTAAAAACCAACTGAAAAGGTTTGAAACCAGTGTTTCCATTGGGATATGGAGTCATTTATTACCTCTGATCTAAAACACACTGTAACAAACTGAAGAATGAAATCTGAATGCTCGATATATGATCTTATTAAATAAACTACCTACTCCTAACTAACAAAAGTGAAGCCAATCGTGTAATATGAAATTGCCAATACAAGCAATCAAAGAACAGGTTGGCTAGCTAAATATGATTTTCATCTTTAAGCATACATAGATTAGGAGAAGCTGAAAAATATAGCAGCAAAATATAATCATGACGCTCATACTTATAAATTTTTAATTTTCCCCTTAAAACATCAAAAATAGAAAACCCACTATCCCATTTTAACTCCATGTAGGTGGCCATTGGATCATGAGGATAATGATATAATTACAGATCATCTAGAAACTATTGTATCAAAGTTGTTTTGTCTGCAAAATTATGTTCCACTTGTCTAATTTCTTCTCCAATAATAAAACTGAAATTCTCTTGAAACGATGCACAAATATCACACATTCCATTGCAAATAGGGGTAGCAAAAATCTCTTGAAATTGTCCAGTATATTCTTGAGCAGGAAACACTTTAACAATATTTGAAACACGAATATCAAGAGGATCAAAGGAAGTAAATTATCTTTATTAATTTCAACATCAAAAACAGTAGGTTCAATGTGATCTACATCCTGTTGGAATGTCTCTTCAAAATATGTATAATGATAGTTACATATCAATCTCTTGATATCACCTCCTAAGCACGTTGATATGGAAATATTCTTATAAGAATCAAGCTCTGATTCTAAATTATAACTATCATACACAATCTTTGATTCCTCATGAATAATGGTTTCAATGCCCTCATGAAACTGCTGGTCAAACTACTCCATATCATGGACTTCTGGGGTTCAAGATTTCAAAATCGTCATCATATTCATCATAAAATGGAGAAAAGTTTTGATCTAATGATAATGATGAAGAATAAGCAATGTTATCTTCAAGATGATTTACAACAAAAGTTTCTTCAAAAAAACATTGATCTTCACAAGAACTTGAAGGAGCAATCTCTTGAAGATATTTGATAATAACCTTGAAGATATTCTAGACCTAGAAAATAGGGGTTGTTGTAACTATTTCAGGTAAATGTGCATGAAACTGTTGTACCAAAAATGTATTTGCAATATAGGGATTTTTCTCCTCGAATTTCTTCCATATTTCACCAAAAGAGGACTTCTTTCTAAATCCACCAACACAACTCCTGTATGTGTTGCACAAATTAACCCTTCAACTATGATGGAATCAACCTGTGTGCTTCCTCTTGAAAAAAAATTCATATATCACTCCAGTGTAGTAGTTCAAGATCCTTTGGAAAAAATTAGATCAAAACTATCTAGTTTAGAAAATTTTGATCGTTCTAGATACTGAACCAAATTTTCCAGTTCATTGAGTGCAGGTACACCTACTACTGTCATCCCTATTGACAAAAGATAAAATTTGTGTGTTGACATAACTTGGAAAACTTTACCGTGGAACAAAGGAATGACCCTTCGATTTCTAATAGATAGCAGATGTTGACAGGTGTTGTGGATGAAGATTACATGTTGAAGAAGTCTCAGGAACTATCGGATCTGATCGAAACTCCATGGTGATCTCGTGGGATCTCTTCCAACTGTGATTTTGATGGCGTTGCATTTGCTGATAAAAAATTTCATGAAACCTTGGCATATTTATTTGTGTCATAACTATTATTTCATTCTGGTGTAATATGATGCTCAATCCCCATGTTCTCCTCTATATTTTCTATTATTTTGTGCCACTCAATGAGATTATGATCTCCATGATATTCCCCTCAACGATCTGGTGAGTTATGGCTCATTGTCAAACTAAGATTATGATTGGTCGAGTTGGTATTTTTGATATTTTGTGATGACCATAGCGCTCAGTGTTGACGACTAAGAGAGTTGGATTCGCTAGAAAACAAAACCAACATTTTTTTAATGGAAATTTATCCTTTTTATTAATGAGAATATATCCCATATTTTTATGGGAAACTGTTATGTTATTGTTTATATGCGTTGAAGGATCCACGTGTTATCGACACGTTGAGCACTTATACTCTATTGTGGGATATCTCCTTTGTGCCTTGTGTGGGTGCTGTCAATGTTGCCTTGTGACTTGAGCTCAGGCTTTGATGTGCTGACTTTATGGATATTGAGACTTGGAGATTTGGGCTTGCTTGAAACAAAGTCCAAATATTTTTATAAATGAAAAATCATAAGATTACTTTTGAACATTATCCCTAGCACTCGGTCTTGGGTGCTCTATAAAATAGAGATTGGCCTCAAAGGCCAATATATTATTTTTTACATGAACAAGCCACAATATTGTTTAATAACATAAGCAACATGAATATAGCCCAAGAACAACCCTGGCGAAGAACTTGAAGGATTTTTTGGAAATGATACAAAATTTGTGAAGAGGTTCTAATTTTGACGAGATCATGATGATGCCACAAGAGTGCCTTTTTTTTGGTAGCGTGTCAGTATTTGGCACAAGCGTTGTCAAAATGGGTACACGAGTTAAAGTTTTGATATTGTAGATCTAGGTACTAACATGAACATCGATGAAGAAGAAAAATGACCTCAAAGTAGTTTAAGCATAAATTTGTTTTTAGAAAATAATTACAAATTCCTATGTTAGTCAAGCAAAAATAAGTTACTAATGTCACAATAGAACTTGGAGTAGAAATAAAACTAATATCCTCATAATTTTGGAAAGAATTATAACAATCACCTAAGAAACATATTATTATTACTATAAGGGTAGAAAATAACTTAAGATGTACACCATTATAAAGGTTGACAACAATTAAAAAAAAGGCATATGAAATCAAGCAACTTTCAAACTAGTATTACAATTACCAAGAGACGCCTATAAGAAGTTATTGTTCAAGAGAACTTGGATATATGTATGAGATGAAATATATGTTATAATAAAGAATCCTTGCTATTTATAAAAGTTTGTAGCATATGGATTTCACACTTTAGTACATGCATATGCCTACCCATTAGAGGTGCCACGATGTAGCCTAATTTTTTGTTATGTCCATGTGTGGATTTCCCTATGATGATTGAATTACCTTTTGTACTTCATTACAAAGTATCTTCTGTGCTGGATCACTATCCCTTGAGTCACCTTGCTTTAGTTTAGATGTATGACCACTTGGGATGCCTAGTGCTCAAGTAGGCTTCCCCATCTTTTCTAATCTATTGTATTTAACCTTTGGTTATTGTTTTGACTTTGTTAGACCCTTTTTGTGCTCATTTGGACAATTCACCCACTTTTTTTTTCTTTCACTTTAAACCCCTTATCTGGCATATAGTTGGTTTGAATGCCTCATTTTGGTTCCTCAATGACCTAACTATTTTTAGTTTTTTTGTTGAGGGTCCATAGGGTGAAACCATCCTTGACCCTTCATGGTTTCTTGGTGACAAATGAAACAAAAATTATAGAGGCTATACCATAATAGTGTCATGAATCATGGAATGGAGTGTCAAGTTTAGAGAAAATACTTGTGTTGCATGTTGACAAACCAATGGTGCTTGGTCAAATCTCATGACATGATTCTTCCATATGAAACACTTTGTCCAATAACTAGTCTGACACTCGCTTACACCTTGATGCCATTTATTTTCTTATTTATATTTCTCTTCTCCTCTTTGTAAATTTTCTTCAAATATCCTATATTTAAAAACCTATTTTCCAAGATCACTATATGATTGGCATCAAATATTTATATACATCTCTAGCTCTTCTGCCATGCACTTGGGATACTTGTTCCCATATTATTAGAATATGAAAGATATGTGCTCGTTTTACCATTTAGAATACCCTTGTCACCCAACCATAGGCCGAAGCCACCCTCCGAGAACCTTAACCTTGACAGAGAATCACTCCAGAAGAAAACCCTAGGCCAGATAGACAAACAAAGGGTAGCACACCTTTCCCCAAGGATAGTGCATCACAAAGAGCTGATTAGATAGTCAAAACCCTAGCCAAGAGATAGTCCAAGCTAAAATGTAACTGCTAGCTACAACAACTGCACCGACAACTCTCCTCAAACCTGTGCACAAGACTGGGCACTACAGTGTGCACCAATTGTTTCTCTACAATTCTGAGACTGTGACAAATGAGAGACTGGTACCCTGTATTTATAGTATTCCTGGCTAACTTCCTGGGCCAACTTCTTATTTTGGGTATCTGTCTGTTCAGTATATTATTATTTCTTCTAGCCGACGTCTTCTCTTGGAGGCTAATAACCTAATATAAATTATCTTCTTGAGCCAACAAGTCTTCTAGGGTTATTATCCTACTCATTAGGGTTTCTTCTTGCTTCCTGGAGTATTCTATCCTTGTCAGGTTTACACGTGGAGGTAAATACCTCCCGCAACTACCATAATATCAACACTCCCTGCTAGCTAGAGAGGTATTACAAGTAATGGTCTTTGAGCACAAAACATACCATTCACCCGGTAGCATCAACATAGTTATATATACTAGATCATGAGCACCATCATCATCATCAGTTGCATCATCTCTTGAAACCATACTCTATCTAAGTAATCAGACATGATGCTCACTCCATAGAGTGATACAAGAGCCATTCTTCTAATCTAGAAGAGTAAATGTTCTAAACCATTTTCTGTCTGGAAAATCTTTGTTCATCATTCATCTAGCTGATAATTATTTCCAATAATCTGCTTGATAGTCTTCAAGGCAATCAGAACAAAATAGAACACAACTATTTCTATCCATAGTAATACATAACTACAATTCAGTGGTACACTACCACACCAAGTAGCAAACAAGTACTTGATCAGTAACATATAGTCATGAACAGTGGAACACATCCACCACAATAGTATACATCTACTATCATACAATCTTCACAACAATCATCTGATATCAACCTGCACAGAAACAATGTTATGATATAAACTGAATCATCTGGGCCAATCTTTCACTCACGTCTGTGAGATATGAAAGAATATCTTCCCTCAGAGTAGAACAATGAGATATCTAGACCATTCTTCTCAAGCAAGGAAGAATAACTATCCTGTCTTCTGAACTTGGACCATTCCCCACCCTGGGCCATTCCTCGTACACTAATCAAAGTGCACCCTGGAGAGAATGTATAAACCCTAAGGAATGTCTGTCCCTGATTGCTGAGCCTAGACCATTCCCCACCTTGGGCCATTCCTCCTACACTAATCAAAGTGCACCCTGGAGAGAATTTATAAACCCTAAGGAATGACTGTCCGAACCATTTCCTCTGTTAACCAAAAGAGGAAAACACTGTCCTGTATCAACCTTCAAAACAGACCATTCCTCATGTTAACCACAATGAGAAATTATTGTCCGGTGAGGTGGGCCAGTGTTATTGAGTAACCCTCAAGAAGAAAGTCTTCCCTAGACCACTCCCCATGTTAACCACAATGGGAATTCATTGTCTATGATACATCAGCAATCTGGACCATTTCCCATGTTAACTACAATGGGAAATCGTTGTTCGTTAGAAATATCAATCCACTTTCCGAACAAGAAAGCATCTGTCCAAGATGGACTATTTTTCAATCTTGAAAATGAATGTCCTCAATAATATTTTCAGTGCTCCCTCCCAACTTGGGAGTCATATCTTCCTTTTTCAATAAGGAAGTCGTCTCCACAAGTTCCAGCTTGAGTACACAAACTTTTTCATCTTGGATAGAAGATTTACCAAAATGTCTTCTTATTTGCTCATTTGTGGAGATATCTATTGGAGAAACACTTTCTCCTTTCTGGGCTTCATCATGGATAATGTAATGCTTAACTTGAAATGTACGTTATTCTAGAACACTGATTTTCTGTGAAGGCTTCATGTAGCTCTGAACAATAGAGTATATCATTGTTGGAAAACTGGAACATATCCATGTAGCACTTCATCCGTCATCATGAGATCTGATCTATTGAGTAATCATATTGATTTTATAGGAAATCTTCACCACGCTTCTGTTGTGCACTGGAGGTTCTCCACCAAGTTATCTTCTTCTATCTGCATACAAGGGTCTCTTTTTGGTATGCCTCAAAGTCTTGAGATTGCTCTTCATACACTCTTTATTCAATTTCTCTGGAGAATATTCTTTGCATTCATCTGATGTAGAAATCCAACTCATGGATGTTGCAGATGATATAATGACTCATGTAGAGATAAGTCTGGTTTTCTGGAACAAGTAATCATCATAGTCTTCTCCCTCCATCTGGGAGAACCTCTAGTTTTGGATGTTGCAATGATTTCATTCATAAGTCTTCCATATACTGTTCTTCATCATGACTTTCAGTTCCTCTGCTTGATTTCTTTTATTGAGTTTATATCAGACTGACAATCTTGTGATTCTTGATACAATGACTGGATGTTCTGGCTTCTCTTTCTTTCTTGGAATCTTCATGTGTTTCTTTAGTTCTCGAGTCCATGGAGTTTCTTGTAGATTCCATGCCTTAAATATTCCATCATAGGATCACATATGTCGATGCACAACTAGGAATACTTTAAGGCTTATCTTTGAAGAATACGTACTATTTTTCATGGATTCTATCATGGACATATACTTCATCGTCTTCAATGGATCATAGGATTAGCTCCCTCCTTATCCTTGCTTCATGTATGCGTGCATAAAATCGGCTCCCTCTATCTAACAAAGTCCATGCTTCCATCTGCATCCTTATTGTCTTCTGCAATATATAATTGGCTCTCTTGTCTAAGAGATACCATGCTTCTGTCTTGTTGTATTCTACAAAAATGTTATAAGTCTTTCTCTGACTTGTTTCTTCTGAGTCTCTTCATGATTGATTCGACGTATTTCATCCTTTAATGTGTATTATCTAATGATATCAATCCTTGTTGTTTCTTCCATAGGTATAGTTCTTCTTGGAATACATTATCTTCCAAGAGATAGATATACAAGATATGTACAGAGACGATGCAAACAAGATATGTATAAGAAATAAGAAGAGTTTTGTTACCTTTAAAAGAATAAGTCTCTTCCATCCTTCTTAGTCTTCTTTGTAGATTCCTTTCCTTCGACAATTGATGCTTCGTGTTTCTCCTTCCTTTTCTTTAGCTCAGAAAAATGATTCTTGTAGTGACCGTACTTTTGACAGTTGAAGCATTGTACTTCTGAAATGTCTTTCTCTTGATTTGGCTTCCTCCTTGAACCAAACTTTCTTTTGTTCCTGAAGTTCTTGAATCTTGCTGTGAAGGCTTGATCATTGTACTTCTTTTGGGGTTTATCTTTTGCACTGATCCTTGATTCTTCTTGAGAACAACAAGTCCAAAGTTCTTCAAATGTTGGATACTCCTTCCTTGTGTTCATGCTTGCGGCAAATGCATCCCACGTCTTGGGAAGACCATTGTGTACTATGTTTACCAATTCCTTCTCTGAGATGATCTCTTCAATAGATTGTATTTGATCTCTTAACTGAGAGATTCTCACAAAATATGATGTTATGCTATCCTCATCATTCATCTTCATGTCACAGAGCTCATTCTTCAGACTCATAACTTGTCCAATGTTTCTGACTGAGAAGAGATTTGTTAGGGCATCGTACATCTTCTTCGATGAGTCAAGATGTGAGATGTAGGGTATCAAGTGGTATTTTATAGATTCCACTATGATACGCATATCATTAATATCATTGTCTTTGAACTTCTCCATAGCTGCAACGTTCTGCGGTTCCTTCTCTTTTCCTTCTTCAAACTCTAGCTTCATGATCTTTCCTTTCACGATATCCAACACTTTATTCTTGGCAAGGATGAGGTCAATCCTTGTCTTCCACACTTTTAAGTTAGAGGCTCCATCTAACTTGTTCTCTAACTTCATAGAATAATTCATGGCTGCTTTGACTTGGTCAAACCCTAATTTGACCAAAAGCTCAAACTTCACGTCTTGGCTTTCTGAGAGCACTAGGAGATGCACTAGGCTAGGACACACTGATCTATCCAAAGATTAGGTCAATCCCTTCACTTAAGGTGCCTCAATAAGAGGATTAGGGTTTCTGCAACTGCTCCTTCTAGTAACCCTAGCAGCAGTGTCTTGGAAGCTGCTTCTGCTAGTAACCCTAGCGGCAGTTCCTCAATGAGCTCAATATCCTAGCGGCTATGTTTTCTTCCAGCATTTAGACTGAATGAAAGAGGTGTGGGCCCATAAACTCTTAGAATATGAAAGATGCATTCTCATTTTACCATTGACAATACCCTTGTCACCCAACCATAGGCCGAAGCCACCCTTCGCGTACCTTAACCTTGAAAGAGAATCACTCCTTAAGAAAACCCTAGGCTAGATAGCCTAACAAAGGGTAGTGCACCTTTACCCAAGGATGGTGCATCACAAAGAGATGATCAGATAGTCCAAACCCTAGCCAAGAGATAGTCCAAGCCAAAACGTAACTGCTAGTTGTAGCAACTGCACCAACAACTCTCCTCAAACCTGTGCACAAGACTGGGCATTGCAGTGCACACCAGCTGCTTCTCTGCAATTCGGAGACTATGACAAATGAGAGACTGGCGCCCTGTATTTATAGTGTTCCTGGCTAACTGCCTGAGCTAACTTCTTATTTTGGGTATCTGTCTGTTCAATATACTATTATTTCTTCTGACCGACTTCTTCTCTTGGAGGCTAATAACCTAATATAAATTATCTTCTTGAGCCAACAAATCTTCTAGGGTTATTAGCCAACTCATTAGGGTTTCTTCTTGCTTGCTGGAGTATTCTATCCTTGTCAGGTTTACACGTGGAGGTAAATACCTCCCGCAGCTACCATAATATCAACACATATATCCACCACTTATATAGGTATATCTTTATTTTGGTTTGGTTTCTCCTTTGAAGGCTTGTTGTTTTTTCCTAGGGAATGTCCATTGCTTTAGTCCCCCCTACATTGTGGATGATTCAACATTTCTACCTCAAGGGAGGTTCCAACATAGGTAGGGAAAGAGAGATACCACCTTTTCTGAGGGAAATTTGGGTCACCATACAACAGTTCATTATGTAATGATATATATAGTATATCTACATGTTTTCATTGCATTATATCATAGACCGGGATCGAGTTTGTTTTGCAGGAAGGTGTAGCACCATGTTTAGTTCTAGTGGATAAACCCTCTCTTGGAGGTCTATAGAATATCCCAATATTTATAATAAGAATCCTAAACATATAAAAGGGTGTTCTTTTGGGTGAGTTCCTTCCTTTTTATCTCTTCTTAATCTTCATAATTTCAGTTAATTATCTCACCAAAGGAGATCAATAAATTAAACCTAGCTAGATAGACTTCCTTTATTAATTTTCTTCTATAATCTACTTGTTGTTGAGACTTAATAAAATTATCCTAATCAATATACAATCCTAGGCCACACAATCAAAACTAAAAACCAAATTAACCTAGTGGCATTCCCTCCTCTTTTATTTGTCTATTCCTTTCTCCAAGGGTATTTCAATTGTTTCCTAAAATTGAGTGGTGATTCCACTCTCTCCTTACTCCTTGTGGTAGTGTAGTGCCTCACTCTAACCATCATGATAATTTTTGGATAATACAGTAAGGACCTCCCATCAACCCTTTACTCTCTTTAGAAAAAGGCTTACTTTTTCTTGTGTTAATCCTCTAATCTCACTATAAGGAGAATTGAGTCCTTTTTCTTAGATAGAATGAAGGTCCCCCTTCTTCCTCTTTTCCATTATACCCAATTAACTTCTGAAGTAATTCCCTCTCTTGTATTTTATCTCCATTATCTTCTGAAGGTTAAAACCATTGACATGATAGGTTAAATGGATGGCCATTATCCCTTACCCCCCATATCAATCATTCAACACACCTTAAAAGTGTATAATTTTATTACTCTCAAGACCTTATCTTTTTATGATGCTCTTGCATCGATTTTTCCAAAAATATTTCTTGGCTTGATACCCAAACCGCTTCCAAGGATGCACGTAGCATCACATCTTAGGTGGGTGCTTATTACCCTTCATTCAAGCCTCCTTTGGCTTCCTTACTAGAAATTCCTATCAATGTGTGATCCCTATTGTCTCCTTCCTATTGAGTGGTTCCTCCACTCACTAACCATGGACAAACTAAACATTGGTTCTCCCCTTCAACCATTCCCTTGTCCTTTGGATCCATTAGCTTTAGTGATTTTTTGATGATTTAACAAAATCTACCTCAAACTTATATCCAAACAGGTCAAGTGAACATACAACATCAATAAAAAAATGTCTCAAACTTAATCCAATGGAATGTTGACACCCTATCCCAAAACATTCGATTTCCTCCAAGATTCCTCACTCATGCAAGTATTCATAAAAAAGAGACCCAAATATGAACTAAATATTCATGAAAATATCTACACAGTCCCAAAGACAAGAATACATCCAAAATTTTATGTAGCTATAAAGACAAACATAAATCCCACATTCTTCTAATTAACCATACAAGAATTCAATGAAACAAGGACACAACCTCAAAATATCATTCCTTTTTCCATGAACAATTGTGAAAATCTTCAAATATTTTATCCACAAATCCTTGGAACTATACCTAAATAATTAGGCACTATTGGGATGTATGGATTATCACATATCATATCTTATAAAGATGTTGAACTAATGCAAATAAACTAGATAATCACATATCATATCTTATAATGATGTTGAACTAATTCAAATAAACTATAGTATTATTGAATATAAAAAAAGTGTCAAAGATATAATGATGTTCAACTAATGAAAACAAGACTGGCTGCAAGGGCATCAAGTCCCTACTAATAGAGGAGAGCAGTTTGTTTGAAAGAGAAATCAAAGAGCAAGTCCCTTATGAAAGCATATGTACTGATGGGATAGTTGGAGTATTTATGCAACATGTCCATCCATTCTGTGTCTTTGACATGCCCATCCATTCTTTGTCCTTGACAACAATCTAGTAGCAGATGAGTTTAAAATATGGGGGGCAAGGTCACGTCACTTCATTGATCCCTGTGGGATGCCTCGAGGAAATTGAGAACCAAGAAGGAGCCTTTGACGTAGAGAACGACGATCTAACAAAACCTAGAAATGGTGTTGAAGCAAACTGTAGATTCACTCTATTGATAATATTAAAAAATGCAAAATCATATTTTGAAACTAACTAATTTACAGGCTCACACTCGCCACTACCGCCCTTCCAGCCTTAAAGAGAGAACTAGCCACTTCAATTTACCCTAAATTCAAATATTATTTCATGGTTAGCTGACCATATGTTGTGTGGTGCTGGCATGGAAGATCTAAACTAATGATTCCTTCCTTCTCTCCTAGAAAGAAAGTATCTCCCAATTCCTTGCAAGATAGTTGTTATGAATGTTTTTTTACTAGACATATAAATTACAAAATCTTAAAAATTATTTCAAAATGTTACATGATAAACTTATTTAATAATTAATAATCAAGTAATTATAAAATAACAAAAGGGAGATAAAGCCATGCATATGTCTTTAAAGTAAATTTTTTTAAAAATGCCCTTAATCAGGTTTGAGTTAGGGTTTCAAGAATAAATATTAGTATTTCTTTGCACTCGTGTTCACGAGCATACTTAGGGTTTCAAGACTAAATATTAGTATTTCTTTGCAATCGTGTTCACGAGCATACTTGATCTGAATTATTTTCGGCATGAAATGAGATCGGAGATATAATAAAGAAATGCACAGAGATATCGCAGATATTCAATAATATAACAGAAATGTATCAGATATGCAACCATAAACACAGATATATAGTAATACACTATTTCTATTAATGAAAGAAATGTGCAAAGACTGTAAAAATACAGAGTGAAAGACTCGCTAGAATGGTGGCAACTTATCTCTGAGAAGAGATGTGACAGCTACTCGCATTTGCAAGAATATGATTACAATGAGGCTCTGAAGGAATTTTTACAATAAGAAGGAATGCCAAAAACCCTAGACATCCAAAAACCTAACCCTGGGAGATGAAGCGCCAAAAGTCATGTGGGCCCCGTTTGGGTAAGTGAGTACATCAACTTCTCGGGGTCGTAACTTTTGCATACGATCTCTGTTTTAGGCATGTGATAGCTCGTTGGAAAGGTATTGTCAAGGAGATTCATTTTGGGGGCTCAGTCATGCCTTTGGCTATCACTGAGTACCTAGATCTTGAAAAATCTTCATTTGGGAGCTCAAAATGGCCCCGAAAGTTAAAACCTGCTAAAAATAGTAAATTGCCAAAATTGCCAGAAAGCTATTTTGAGCCATTTGGAAAAGGTGGGTGGCCACCGATATCCACCTGGATCAATCCTCCCTCCTTAGGAAGCAATGGTATCCATTGCGTTGAGTTCCTGGGGGAGAGGGAAAAGCATTTGTTGAATTTGCATCTTGGTGAGCTGCTTGTCTTGCTGGAGATGTCACGTTGCTCAGTTTGTGGAAATTTGTCACGAACTTGTTGCAGTTGAGGTTGCTCAACAAGTCAAGATACATGAGAGGACGATGCGCAGAAGGAATCTTTTCACTTTGCTGTAGCCTTGTCAACCTGCTTCTGTTGGATAGAAGGTGCTTGGGGCAAGGCTGTAGTGGTTGCAATGTCCTTTTGTTCTCCTTTTGAACAGATTGTGAAGAAGCTAAATTTTGCAGTATGAGATACTACCTTGCGACACATTTTAGGTGGAACAATAGTCGGAAATACCTCTAGTATTATGTAGAGATGACCCCCCAAAGTAACAATGACACTACGACATCGAGACTCATAAACAACATGGTGTCTCCACATATATCGTTGGCCCAAGAGAACATCACAGACATCCAGTGGGGCAACATCACATAATACCTCATCCTTGAAGGGTTGGATGCCATATGAAAATCGACACTGTTGGTTGACACGGAGATCTAGTCCTGGCCGAAGCCACCCGATGTTGTATGGTTGTGGGTGTGGTGTTGTTGACAATCCCAACTGTTTGATGACCTCTGCTGAGATGAGTTTCTTCTGGCTTCCACTATCAACAATAAAATGCAGTGGGGTCCCCTTCACCCACATCTGTGAATGAAAAAGGTGCTCCCCATCTTCAGGATTTGTTGGTTCTTCTGGTTGAATTACTGTGGTCGCGACAATAGCAGTGGGGTCTGCGTCAATGATCTATCCTTTACCATTATTTTCAGAATCAGATTCTGAATCAGGGTTCGACTCTTTGTCTTTGATCTCGACCACCAATGACTATTTTGAGCGACATTCATTGGTGTTGTGCCAGGGGCTTTTGTGGAACTCGCACCATTTTTCGGTGTCCTTCTTTGTCTTCCCGTGACCCTTCTTTTCTCATGTCTTGGAATGGTTTTTGGAAGACTGCTTGTTAGGGCCGTCTTTGTCATACTTTGGTTGTAGCGGATTTGCAGACCTGAATTCCCATTTGTTCTAGTGCTTAAATTTCTGCTCAATTTTAACAGCATATCGATAAGCAGCACCGAGTGATGAGATGTCTCGAAAATCCATTTCAGTTTGGATGTATTTGTGTAGAGCCCCACGATATTTTAGAACCAAATGTCACTCGGAGTCTTTGATACCCAGCTTGGTGCACAAGGTATGGAAGGTATTGGTGAACTCCAAAACTTCTTGGCCCCTCTCTTGCCGCAGTGTGGTCCATCTCATGTACTGGTCCTCATAGTTGCCAACAGGGTAATACTGTTCTTTTACCACATCCACAAAAAAATCCCAAGTGGGATCAGCCCCATATATTCCAAACTCCTCTGTGGAACTTTGCTCCCAGTAAGTTTCCCACCAATGTTTGACATGAGGGAGAGATTTAAGGAGTGAAAAGGTGATCTTTTCTTTGTCGAAAAAATTGTGAACAGAGAAATAACCTTCCAGTAGAGTTAACCATTTTTCTAGGGCTTCTGCATCTATCTGTCCTTCAAATACAGAAATATCAAAATTAAATTGTACCTTGAAAGGCGAGGTGCCTCTAAAGTGGCCGCTTGATGAAGATGCGCATGATGCTATCGGCAGGCGTTGAAGGATGTGGGCAAAATTCTCCATCATTTCGTCCCTCTGTCGCGTGAGAGCTTGCTCAAGCAACAGATTGATAGGATCGTCTGCTCTGTCGTTTTTCTTTTCTTCCGCCATTGAGGGTTTCTTGGGTGTGCGAGAGCGATTGTCTTGAAGAGAGACAATCTCAAGACCCAAATTTCTATACTCGGATCTCGTCGGGGACTTGCATTGAAAAAAATGATCAAGAGCAGCCTGCTCTGATACCACTGATCCAGATTATTTTCGACACGAAATGAGATCGGAGATATAATAAATAAATGCACAGAGATATCGTAGATATTCAATAATATAACAGAAATGTATCGAAGATGCAACCATAAACACATATATACAGTAATACACGATTTCTATTAATGAAAGAAATGTACAGAGACTGTAAAAATACAGAGTGAAAGACTCGCTAGAATGGTGGCAACTTATCTCTGAGAAGAGATGTGACGGCTACTCGCATTTTCAAGAAGATGATTACAATGAGGCTCTGAAGGCCTTTTTACAATAAGCAGGAATTCCAAAAACCCTAGACATCCAAGAACCTAACCCTAGGAGATGAAGCGCCAAAAGTCATGTGGGCCCCATTTGGGTAAGTGAGTACATCAACTTCCTGGGGTCGTAACTTTTGCATATGATCTCCGTTTTAGGCGCGTGATAGCTCGTTGGAAAGGTATTATCGAGGAGATTCATTTTTGGGGCTCAATTGTGACTTCAAATATCATTGAGAACCTCTATCTCAAAAAAACCTTCATTTGGGCCCTCAAAATGGCCCCGGAAGTTAAAACTTGTTAAAAATAGTAAATTGCCAAAAAGTTGTTTTGAGCCATTTGGAAAAGGTGGGTGGCCATTGATATCCACCTGGATCAATACTAATTGCAAGAAAATCATTCCTCTTGTGAATTATGAGTAGGAGAGGCTCCTTACATGGCCTTGAATTATATTTAAACATTTATTAAACTAAGACCTTGCGTTAGAAGTGAAACTCAATGAATAAAATGCACCTTACTTCAATGAAACCGCATTGAAATATTTCTCTTACTGCAAACACGTGCAAGGAGGTCTGGCCCAGGGAATTTTTTTCATGGCCCCAATTCTACCTTCTCAATCATTAAACTATGAAGCAAATGCACCACAAATGCAATTGAGTTGTCTAGAGATGGAAATGTTTTTGATGAAATATGCAAAGGTATCTGTACAAGTTCACTCTACTAGTAAGTCAACATCTCGGCTGCTTTGGTCAATCTCTTCAAGCTCCTAGGTAAGCAACTATGTTGAACTTGTCTAAAATACTAGGCTAAAAATATAATTTAATCCTATTGATGTAGTTTAATTACAAAAGAGTGTAGAGACAAGTTAATGTTTGAAAAGATTTATACATAAATTTTAGAGTTGTGTTGTCATAGGCACCTTGGTGTACTCCTGATGCTCCTATATGCAATTAAATCATTTAATCTGCAAGTTAATGGTATACCCAAATTTTAATTTACCGGATTTCTTTAGGGATTTAAATTTGATTTTTGATATGTTTTATTGTTTACATTAGCTAGATAACCTAGATTTTTTGCAATAGATGTTTTCAAGCATTAATATATATGCATTCTTATAGTAAATGCTTCTGAATTTTAAGGATTGTGAGAAATTCATCAGAGTTAAAATTGAACCTAAAAATGTTAATTGAACCTAAAAATGTTGCAAAAATGTTGCAAATTACCTCAAAGATATAGTGAAAACCGAAAACCTTCCCTGTTGTTGTTGTTTTGCAGACTAATGAACAAGGTTGTGCACCAAAAAATATGTGATGCTTTGAGAGCGTTTTGAAAGGCTTCCCAAGCAATTTCCACCCAAGGATTTACAACAATGGATAGTTGGATCAAGTTTACAATACATCGACAAGGAAAACTCCATTAGAGGCACCCTGTGCAAAGCCAGAGCCCCGAGACTTTACTAGACTAGATAGTTGGATCAAGTTTACAATAGTTTGGGAAGAAAAACTCCATTGGAGGCACCTTATGCAAAGCCAAAGACAGGGTGATTGTTGGAAGATTGGTTGTTGTCATTGATGTCAACCCTAGTCATGGGTTTTGGACCGCAAGATTGATGAAGGTATTTGGACATGAAGGAAAATGCACATGCAGATACAACACCCATGGATGGATAGTATACATCATTTTGT
>ML780122.1:0-17027 GCA_009831015.1 Picea engelmannii | reverse complement strand
TATACTATTGTTCATTGCTCATTGGATATAGTTGAATGGTTTAAGTATAAGTTGAAAAAGGTTTTAAATTGTACTTGATACTGATTCACCCCCCTCTCAGTATCAACAATGATTCGTTGATGTAATGGGCTTGAGTAGGAGGGACTGGTTGGTTCATTTGATGATGGAATGGTCCTGGTTCATTTGATGGTGGAATGGGCTTGGCCTGGTGTTGCCTTGATCAACCAATTATTCATGGGACTCGACTTTCTTTGATGGACACAATTCTTGCATGGTACTGACGCTTTGTTGTTGGACACCTAATTTGAACACGTAACTATTGTACTCAGGCTCTATTGTTGGACACATAATCAAGAAGGGGAACTTAAAGAAGGGGAGCTTAATAGTGAAGATCCCAAACATTAAGCATTTAATGTTTGGAATTAATGCTAGCTTTAAACTTAACATTAATTCATCTTGCATAGTACATATTCCATTTACTAATTTTTAAGCGTCTCATTTCTTAAGTTTAAAGGGGCTTGCCTCAATATGAGGCCAAATAAGGCCTCAAACCTAAAACTTAGGGAGAAAAAAGAAATAAGAGCTTGAAAATTGTATGAAAGTGCTAAAAATTTGCTTAAAATGTATGATTTACGTGCAGGGATTAGATAGCATATTGAAAAATCTATTACTAATAGTCCCTGCTGCCCTTGGGCAGGGACTAATAAACTAGAGTATCATTGAGTCTAAAAAAGTGTCAATTTTTACAACCTTTTGGGAAACGCTTGGGACATACAGTGTCAAAGAATGCATAATGGTAGATCCAAATAAGGTTAAGGTATTAAGAGACATATATCCATCCAAATTAAGGGATAATGATAGATCCAAATAAGGTTAAGGTATTAAGAGACATATACCCATACAAATTTAAGTAATTAATGAGAGACATACTATATTATAAGAAATTCATTAAACGATATGATAATGTTAGATCCAAATAATGTTAAGGTACTAAGAGATATATATCCATCCAAATTAAGGGATAATGGTAGATCCAGATAAGGTTAAGGTATTAAGAGACATATATCCATCCAAATTTAAGTAATTAATGAGAAACATACTATATTATAAGATATTCATTAAACGATATGATATATCTAATGGAGATGCTAATGAAGAAATACACACTATTCAAATGGATAGAATATTTCCATCAACGTTTTGAAACACGAAAGAAACACTATTTAAATGGATAGAATATTTCCATCAATGTTTTTTTGAAACATCGAAGGGAATGATAATAAATGCACAAACACTAATATTTATTGATTGGAATAAGGTTTTTCATGTGCATATAGATGCATTAGGGATATCCATAAGATAGATATCAACAAAATTAATGGAGAAAGATATGGACTACCTGATATATTATATAAGAAGGAAACATTCAACAATAAAGAGAAATTATGATATCATAGAGAGAAGATCTAAGTATGATCTATGCATTGTAGTAATATAGACATTATTTTCTACTAAATAAGTTTATTTTTTACATTGATTATCAAAAATTAAAATATATTTTTAACAAGTCCATTTTATCAAGAACATTGATCTAGATTTTGGGGATGAGATTTGGATGGCTTGAATGTCGAGATATGAGGAGCTTAGACGTGCCAATCTTGCATGAAAAGAAGCATGGAAAAAAAAAACCCATGTAAATGAAGTACTTGGGAGGTGAGGTTCAAAGAGGAGCCTCACCTCTAAAACTAATTATTAGTAAATCACTCATACCTAATTAATCTCACAATGAACAATAGAAAATATGAGAGAAGTCAAAATGAGTAACTTGATATTTTGAGAAGGCTTGCTCTGCCTTTATATAACATTACAAAATGATCCATTGGACAAAGTAAAAAAGAATTCATTAAATGAGTCTCTATTATTAGTATAATATATCTAACTACTTAACTAACTAAGTAGTGTAAAATAAAACCCAATCCAATAATGGAAAGAGCTCATTAAATGAGTCTCTATTATTATAATAATATATCTAACTACCCAACTAACTAAGTAGTGGAAAATAAAGCCCAATACAATAATGGAGAGGTGAGACTCTCTTTGACCCATATGGGCAATATGTTAACCCAATTAATTAGTGAGGAGGTGAGAATATCCTTGATCCACATTGGAAATCTATTATCTTTATAGCTTTATGAATTTTGCATCCAAATTTATACCATATACCCCATTAAAATTTGGATCATTCCTCAAGTACATGGTTGATGTTTTTCCAAGAATATGATTTTTTTTTTAAACCTAGAAAATCCCATGTGGGACCTGATCACCTTTCAAGAATAGATAGTGGGGAAATGAGAAACATGAGGAAGGATATTTCTATGATGGTAATGTGTTTTAAGTACAAGTAGCATTGGGGTATTTGGAAAATGTTTTTCTATTCCTCTAATATGGATATGGATGTCAATGACTAAAAAATGCTACTGAAAATTGAAGTATAACACACATGATACTACGATTTAAAATATTGTCTGGAAATCTATATAGGATAGGCATGAATGGAATTATGTGAAGATGTGTTCAACCACTAAAAACTAAACAATTGAATGAAGAATACCAAGATGGAGTAGCAGGAGGATAATTCTAAGCCAATAAAACAACACAAAATATATTATATATGGCATTGTGGTGATCCAAATTAGTCAAAGATTGTTTCAATAAGGTCAAAGTGTAAACAATGTTATAAGGTAGATAATACAATGAGATGAACCAAATATTACTAATGCAACCATATTTGAGCAATGGGAAATAGATTTCATCAGGAATTATGTACCAATAAAACGCTGTGTATCAATAAAAGGAACACAATACAGATACCAAAACTAACTTGTTTAGTAAATGAGAAGAAAGGGATACCAAAACAACCACACCAAAGGTAACTACCAACTTCCTATTTGAGTCATTATTTTTCAGATTTGGATATCCAATTTAGAGCACATGAGATCAAGGTATTCACTTTATTGCAAACATGGGCAATCAAGCTAGGGTTTCCGGCGTTGTAGGTTTGAGAGTCGAGCAAGAGAAATATTGCAAGAAGAGGAGGAGGAGGTTGTGGCTCCTAGGGTTTTTGATGCTGTAGGTTTGAGAGTCAAAATCGATATCCAGTCCTGCGGGCTCTGCGGCTAGGTCTCAGTAGTCGCATCCCTGGCCCCCTTGGAGAAGCACGAGTAAAACCCCCTAGAGGGTGAGTGGGAAAGGATGTGTTGAGGGTCGGAGGAAAATGACGATGGAGGATTCGTGCCCAATGAGAGTTTCCATTGCATCGCGTGGACGCGTGAAATTTCTTCGATGGCATCAGATGTTCTGTGGTGGATTTTGGGGGCATAGGCAGCGTTTAAGGGGTTGTTTGTTTCGTAAGCCTTCTCCGAGCCCGCATCTGCGCGGCCAAGGGTTGTTCGAGTGACAAAGGGAGGCAGTGACGGAGGATGCAACATCTACGTTTACGGTTTTTTAATGCATCGTGAGGACGCGTGAACCATTTGTAGTGGTGACGACTACTCTGTGACTGGATTTTGTTGGGTTTTTTTTTCCTTTTTTGTATCTCTTTTTGCAGCCTATGTGTTGGTTTTCTTCTCAGATGACTTTTCTGGGGATGTATGGTTTTTTTTTTATGATCATGGTCATGAATTTTCCCTATCTACTGGTCAAGAGACTTCTATTGGTGAAAGATTCATAGACAATTTCATCTCTTTAGCTGTCCTTTGTAACATCTCTTGTCTAGAGAAAATATTATATTTATAATATAATTGAGAAATTTTCCCATTGAAAAAAAAACATTATAATAGGTTTGATGTAGATATTATACAATGCCCCAATTTCAAACTTAGACATTACACCTTATTCAGATGGTGACTCCAAATGTCTAGGGAAACCTTGTGTGCTATTTTGATAGATTGATGTGGTGATGGACCTTTTATGTTTTACATATATATTGGAATTTGAATTATATTATATGATGACATGTTCATTCTTGAGGTGAAACACATATCCATGCATGTGTTGTGATTTGTATACCTCTAGGATCGCTAACCTATTCTCACATATATTATGTGAATATGATGAAAAGATAGAAATGTTATGATGAAAAGATGGAAATGTTATGACCAAATTATAATTAATTATGTTATGGTGTGATAATTATGTTATGGTGTGTTGAAATGTGATGTTATTAACTAATATTACAAAATTGTGATGGGAAAACCTATATGCATGATGAAATTCAAGGAGTTAATTACAATGACCTTGAACCTCCATTGATATTGAATATATATGTTCTTGTCATTACTATATTGAGTAATGTATGTCCTAAGAATGTGTGCACGAAACACATATAGACCTTACCAATGAGCCATTATATGGGAAGGAAAATAATTGATTTTCTTAGGGAGGGTTAGAGGTGAATTTCTACTTTGTTTACTCCCTCGTGAGAATACATATGTTATATGTATACATATGTTATATGTAATACATATAACATATGTTATATGTATTCTGAGTCATGGAGGCTTATGATGTTGGATTGGGAAAAGGAGTAAGATTTATAACAATTTACCCTTTTGATGGTGGTCTAGTTTAATGATGGTTTTTTCAAAATTGTTACCAATTTTTTAAGAATGATTTAACAAAATGTATTTTTAAGGGTGGTTTTTACAAAATTTGCCCAAAAATCCTTGAATTAATGATGATTATGTAAAAACCATCACTAAAAATTTAATTTCAAGGACTTTAGGGGTGACTATGTAAAAATCATCCTTAAAGGTACTTTTAGGGTACTTTTATAAAACATGCCTCCACAAGTCCTTGAAATTAGAGTTAAAACCAAATGAACTAATGATTTAAAATTATGATGAACATCTATTAGAAGATTAGAAGAAATAAAATGTGCCAAGGAAAAAATTAATAAAGGAAAGTGAAAACTAGACTTTTTCCATCAATTGTTTTTTCCATAAGGAGGAGTCCAAAGGAATCCAAGGCTTGTAGAAATAATCCTAATTAGAAAGAAAAACCAAAACCTTTAAAAGAATAACTAATTGGACATTTTACCTTAAAATAATTTTTCCAGGAAGTGGGAGTTGGAAACCAATAGAAGAAACTTGTTTAGAAAGAGAAATTGATTTTCACACAAAAAAAATTAGTTACCTTACTTTGCAACCTATACTCAACCAGAAATAAAAGATTTTTCTTGATGAACTTAATCACAACCAAATTATCCATTCACCAAAAGGGATATAATCCACCAAGAAAAAAAGAATTATGCATTCACTATTCAAAAACATATAATTGAAAATTAACATGATATATTGCTCAAGAAATTTGATCTGAACCAAATTCTCTAATCACTAAAGAAAATATAAAACACAATCACCCAACAAAGGGAAGTAATCCATTGAGAAAATTAATCCTTTAGGATGAAATACTTAATAGTTAGTGCTTAACCATAAATAACATTTTGTGCTAAGTGAAGTGGTTCACAACCAAAACCCTCAACTACTAAGAAAAATATATGATGCAACGATCAAGAAAATGAAACAATTTATTAAGTAAAGGAGACAACATTCCAAACAAATGAAAAAATGAGAAAACCTAGTCAATTTTGGTAGAAGATATGTTAGGCCATCACAATTAGTACAACTTAAGGACTAACCGATGGATATCCATGTCCATTCTATTTTATTTCCATGTGTATATACATAGGTGCCATGTTAGTGTATGATACTGTCATATCACTCATACTTGTCAACCACATGAAAATAAGGTAGTTTCCAAATTTGGTCTGGGAATTAAAACCACTAAGATAGAGTAAGTGTATTCATGGAGATGGTAACCATTAAGGTCTAGCTAAATAACAAACATGTCCGAGAAAACAAGAACACGTGAAGAGTTTCTTATTATTCCCTTCACCATTGATTCCAAGAATCACCAAGAATGGGATGAGACAAAAAAAAAACCTTTAACATAATTTAATCAATAATGGGGTGAGGCAAATAACCTTTAACATAATTTAATCTTGCATGCAAACTACTTAAGATAACTTAATCTTACATGCAAACTACTTAAAGAGGAATCATAGATAAAATAGGGGTTTAGTTATGAAATTTTGTGGCCATCCTAATTATAGTTAAGTATTGGAGGATTCTTTTGATGAGGAGAGGGTGAAATATATGACCAAACAAGATAAACAAGATAGATGAAATGAAAAACCAAAGAATAATAAATAAAATAGTTTTACAACTAGAAAGTTTAGTTAGACAGAGGAAGAAGAAGAATCCTTTGGAGATAGAGGGATCATGAAAATTGATAAATATACACTCTTAATGATTTTCATCTCATGAATGGACTAAAGGGAAAGTTGTTCCATACAATGAGAAACATCTATCCTTCCATTTTGGATAGACGATAAAGATACACTCCTAATGATTTTCATCTCATGAATGGACTAAAGGGAAAGTTGTTCCATACAATGAGAAATATCTGTCCTTCCATTTTGGATAGACGATAAAAATACACTCCTAATGATTTTCATCTCATGAATGGACTAAAGGGAAAGTTGTTCCATACAATGAGAAACATCTATCCTTCCATTTTGGATAGACCCCATTTTAAAGTGGTATCGTATTTGGATAGGATGATATATTTGTAGAGGAGACATTGGATTCTCTATAGACGAGGAACTTTAAGTTTGCACTACAACATAGTTGAGCTACGACATTTTTGATCTTTTTAATCCACGTGAATTAATAAATATGGAAACTTGTTTTGTTCTTTGTTCAAGGTTTATTATTCATGATTAAGTTTCCTATAAGGTAAATCTCTATGCATAGTGTGTTGATGCTCAATCGAAAATTCAAGAACTCACCATATCGATAATTCTTATGAGGATGGATAAACAACATTGAGAAAAAAACCACCTAATATTTACATCCCCTATATAATTTAGAATCTGAAACCTTAAGGATATGAATTTCCCTTTCCAAACTAAACATGAAATCTACTTAGGTTTTTTGATAAAAAATATTAGAAACTTTAAATAGTCCTTTAGAGTTTTATTGATCACATCCATCCATCCATCCATCCATCCATCCATCCATATATATAGATTGTTATGTAAAAAAAAAAAAAAATATATATAGAAGAAAAAAATTCGAACAAATTTTATTATTTTTTATTCAATTTTTTAAAACTTTTAATAATCTTTCTTTCTTTTGGAAATAAAGGAATCAAATTTTATCCCTTTCTCACATTAATAATAATGACATCTTATCTTATTATTTATTCCAATTTTATTCCCCACCCTCCTCTAAGGTAAATCTCCATGCATAATGTATTCATGCTCAAACTTGTAATTACACATTCAACATATCAAAGATGCTTATGAGTGTGGGAAAATGAGACCCA
The DNA here is from genome assembly GCA_009831015.1 of Picea engelmannii. Classification (NCBI taxonomy): domain Eukaryota; kingdom Viridiplantae; phylum Streptophyta; class Pinopsida; order Pinales; family Pinaceae; genus Picea; species Picea engelmannii. The sequence continues at coordinate 9,578 of ML780122.1, read as the reverse complement.
ATATTTATATCCTATAAGTTAGAATCCAAAACTTTCCACATGAAGGGTACTAATTTCATTTTCCAAGCTAAATAAGGAATCTACTTACGTCGTTGATCGAATAAATTAGAAACTCTAAAGAATCCTCTCTAAATTAAAAATATAAATTAAACTATGATAATAAGTTTTGTTTTATCCATATTTAATTTTTAAATTTTCCCCTCATAAAGAAATACATAAATATCTTTTAATTTAGAAAAACATAAATATTTTTTAATTTTTTTCATATATTTGTTTTCTTTTAACTTCGAAAAACATAAATATTTTTTAATTTTTTTCATATATATATATATATATATATATATATATATATATATATTATGTTTAAAAAGATAAACTTAAAAATAAAAATTGTAAAAGAAAAAATAAATTTAAACTAATTAAAATAAATAAATAAGACATAAATCAAATTCCTTATTTCATTTATGTTTAAATATAAGTTTAAGGAGTTAGTTTAATTGATAAATGTTATTGTGCATTTGGTTAGTTATGTATCAACATGTGTCCAATTTGAATCCATTTTGATGAGGTGCACTAGTCTATGTTAATGGATTTACTAAGGATGCCATCTATGAATGTGGATAAACATCTTTAGGTTTTTCCGCAAATTATGCCTTGAAAAAAAAGAAATTACCGATTAATATATCTACATATTTTAATAGATTACTATCACAAAATGGTATCAAATAAAAAAAAAATAATGAAATAAATAAATTTTATACCTCAGTTACAAAAAATTAATATTTTACTAAACAAATTTTTTGGTGAGTATTCTTGCCATCATAAATGTTCTTGGATCCTTAAAAACTTCAAAATCAAATGGAGTGAAATATTATAATCAATCATATTTTTGGTAGAGTTTTGGTGTTCATGTACTCTCGTATAGAGAGGATAACTACTAAAATCATATAAGTAGGAATCCCATCTCAAGATGAGTGCTCTCTTATTCTTACTTCCTTGAGAGCCCTAGTCGCGAACATAGCTGAGACAACAATGGGTTCTTTGTTCTTGTAGGGGATGGAGTGACAAAAGTATTGGGAATCCAAAATAAGCTCATGACGAGACAAGCCATTTATCATTACGATAGGTGTCAAATGGAAATGAAGTGATGTATACAACTAAAGCATCCTAACAGATCAAGAGATTTGAACCTTGTTCCTGCATGACCCGATCAATTTGATCAGGCACTATCCATCTATTTCCTTTGTTCAATTGTTTGACAACATAAAACTATGAAACCAAAAACTATGCCCCGACTCTCTGTTTAGATAGAAAAACAAAAAAGGATTCTCTACCTAGAAGGGACACCCTTTCATTGTCCTTTTCATATTTGAGGTCTCACAATCATGAGCCAATATGCCTTTCCTTGAAAACTTCGAAATAAGATGGAGTGAAAGATTATAGTTAATCATATTTTTGGTAGAGTTTTTGGTGTACATGTACTTTCATGCATTTATCTTTCCATTTATCCTCTTTAAAGAGTTTTAGAGATAGTTAATATTTAAAACTATTTTTAAATAATAATTTATAAAATAAATAATAGCATTTTTGTTTGGGAGAAATGGGAAAGGGCTACCTAGTATGATATCAAATGGGACAACAAAATACTCCCTAAGTTTCACTTGGGAATAACACCTACGTGAATTTTGAATGTTAAATCAAATATATAAAATATCGATCATAAGATTTACTGTCATGACCTCGCATAGCTTGAAAAAAAGACGTGTTACTATTTATAATCCCACATCACCTCCTGATTCCATCCTTATCCTTTGATTACAAAAGTCATTATCATAATCGAATAATGAAATATGTTAAGATATCAAGTTATTCCTTTTTCTTTTACATAAAGAAATTATCCATAATCATTCGACACAAGGGTTCATTAAAATGATGAACATGCTTACATATCAAAATAAACATTTAAAACTAGCCAATCAACCAATGACATCTTACTTTTCACTATTATTAACCATTATTAAAATCATGAACATGCTTACATATTAAAATACACATTTAAAACTACCAATCAACCAATGACATCTTACTTTTCACTATTATTAATCATTGAGAAAAAACCATGTTAAGCCCATGGAATCATAGCCCTAATTCATTATCTTTATATTAATTATATTTATGTTGACTTATTATTATTATTTTTTATCTTTCTTTGTCATATACATGTGTTTCAATGGCACATAGCCCCCTTTCCTCTAAAGGGTTGCTCGACCGCCTGGTCTTGGATCATTTGAAATACTGAGACGGAGCGACTCCTTGGGTCCCTGCGGGCACCCGAAACAACTCTACCCACACACATAGGTCTCTTTCGCAAGTGACCATGGCTATGACCGTGGGTATATCTCTTCGCGATTCGGAATTCGGGGATATCCTGAATCCTTTCCTTAGCTTTTCCTGAAGCGTTCTTCTCAAATTTTATGAACTCTCTCCACGTGTCTCTTTAGAGTCCCCGACCCCACTATGGTTCGGACTTCACGACCTCACGAAACTCTAGGCCTTCTTCCCACAGACCTCCGAACTTCTAATTCCCAAACTCCTTAATCTGTTGCCACGTGCCCTTCTTGCGATCAACGACTGAAATCCATTCATGACTTCACTTTCGTCAAGTCTTCAAACTTTCCGAACTCCGAAGTGTTGAAACACTTCATGGCTATCCTCCGCATAGCTTTCCCAGATCCAACGATTTGGAATCATTCGCCTCCCTCCGAAAACGAATCTTGTTCACTGACCTTCAATGAAGACTTCAGAGACTTCTTCCCTTGAAGATTTCCACTACTCTCCCTCCTGATCTTTAACTTCCTCGGGTTCCTCTGGACACTTCCTTCGACACTTAGTCGAAATCTCAATCTGTGCACACCTTGCAACAAATTTTCATTCACAACATAAATTCTCCTTGTGGATGGCTTCACACTCCTTGCGACTATTCTCCAACCGCTTATGTCTCTCGTGATTGAAATCACACTAATCCTCCTGAGCTTTCGAGTCTAAAAACTCTATTATGCACTCCTTGCGAACGTCAATGCACTCCTTGCACACATACAATTTCTCGTTATCTCTTCTGAGCTTCGAGTCGAAATAGGCTTGGTCACGCACTACTTTCAGACACTATGCACACCTTGCACTCTCTCACAGAAGAGAAACAATTGAAACTAGTTCACTCTGCACAATGACTCATACATTTAACAATACAAATGCAGTCATGGACTTAAGAACAAGAAATAACAGAGAGTTCAAAAATAACAAAGAGTTTACCATTCATCCAGACAAACACATAACAACACACATTTGGGACAATATATTCCTCTGTTATATTCATCCAACTAGAACTTACATACATTCATACAATATTTCTTTGTATCTCCCAGGTCTTAGCTTACAATGGAAATCTACACATTAGATTTAGTAGCGACTGATTACCTCTCTTCTATCAACAACCTCTCCTCAACAACAATACAAAGATTTATACAAAGGGACTCTCTTGAGTTCTTCCCTTCAACTACTTTATGCTATCCTATCGGAATTAAATGCTATCAACTACTCAACATCTATTACAATAAATATAGAATAAGACAGATAAGAGCACAAGCTCCAAATCTATACTGCGATTTGATTCATAAAACAAATACATTCCCCATCGATCTTACGTGATGGATCAACCTCCAATCATTAAATATGTTCATAACTCAAAACGTGTTGTCAGATATTACATTAATACACTGATCTTTGAAATTCAAAACATTTCAAAATATGCGCTAGTGCCCCCAGCTGTCCTTCATACTTATGATTTGCTGGCGATGCTCCTGCATCAGTCAAGGAGATTTATTTGAATGATATTTTATTGTGCATTTGATATATTGTAATAGGATATTTCCCTCTAGAATAGACTTCTTATACATTCTCTCTTTCACTTGATTTAGGAGTGACATTACTAAACTGGGTCCTTTTTACATGTATTTGGGTATTTGGTCCATAACATTTGATATAAGAGAAAACAATCCTTGGTTTGGTTCATTAAAGCGAGTTATCTTACTATTTTCACTCTATTTGTTTTAGATCATTGAAATTTACTGGAAATTGCAGGGTTGATAGAGGACATAATGAAGTTCATTGGGTAAATTTTAAAATATAGCTCACCATATTTCTGGAGTTACAAATTGTACACGTTAGGGTTTTTGTTTGGTCCTCAAGCTAGGATTAAACATTTGGTTTTAGTAAAATAATCATATCTAAAGTTTTCAAGGTCAAAATTGGGTGACATTGGTGGAATCAAATATAAGATAGAATAAGGTCTTTCTAGTACACATTTAGGACTCGTTAGGTAAATATCGGTGAAGTGGTAATTCATACAAAGTTATCCCTCCTAAAATAGGTCAAAAACAAGAAGTTATCGTAATTCCACCATAACATTCCATTGGAAGGAGTAGATTGCATGGGATTAGTGAGAGATTGAAGGAATACCAAAGAAAATCATAAAAAATTTCATAAAAAAAAGGATTACAATTGGAAAATTGTAACATGTTCAATGTCTTCTAGTAGAGTGGACCCCAAATCAAAGCCTTAAAAGGGTTATGAGGAGACCTTGATATTATAATTTTTTCTTCATTTTGTAGCAATTACATTTTTTAGGCGATTTACATGTATTGATGCCTATACAAATAGATATCTATTGTTTAGTGGGTAAAAATGTGAGTTTTAAGTGTACACATAGACAATAATGGTGGGGTTTATATAAGGCACCCTTATAAATATTTGTTGGTACCTAGCTCTTTATACCATATTAGATAGAGTATCTTCATGAATTTTATATTTCACATAACCAAGGGTATATTGCAAGCCCCAAAGGCATATTGAAACCATACTTGGATCACTTTTTGACCATCTATATATATAGTAAATCCGAGAAAAACATTCATGGAAATAATTCTCACATACTTGGGAATCAAGTATTATTGCTAAGCGTATTGTCCATCCTCCCTAGTTCGAGCCATGAAACACTAATCTAGTACTACCATTGGAAACCAAAGAATATATCAAAGAGCTATATATATTGGCACTTCCTTGTAGAAGAGACCCTATAAAACCCTAAGTGATCATGTCTACATGTATTTATCCAAATGTGACTCCTACAAAGACTTCTGAAGCGTCATCCTCAATAAAATAAGAGAATGAGGAATTGGAATTTAAGGTGTCCAAGTTGGAAAATAAAATAGTGGTCATGGAAAATACAATGGAAATAAAGGTTAACATCCTAAATATGATAAGTGTAAGGTCCACATGGGAGGACTTGTGCTTCCTTGAGGTGATTCTATGGTCAGAGTTGGGGCAATCATCTTTGGATTGAGTCTAGTAGCAGACAGAGTGAATTTAGAGTTGGGTAAGTATTATCGTATTCTAGGTGAGGCATGCCATGAGACAGAACCATAGGTCCATGTGATGTCTTGTGAAAAATAAGATATTGTGATTCTGTGGTGAGCACACGTCTGAGGTGCACTGGAGGAGTTGCGAAAGTTGTTGCGACGAATGAGTCTTGGGGTGATGAATTTGTGTATGAGTTTCTTGGTGAGGTGAGGCAAGTCATGCGACTCTACCCAAATTGTAAACCGAGTTAGTAGTGCTCATATTGTAACTATTTTGAAATAATAAGACCTAGCGAGGTGTTAGGAACGTCTTTTGTCGGCCGCACTATATCTGTGTGTCTATTTTTTGTTTCACAAGTGTTCTCTTGGATTTGCATGTTCATGGGTGTATGTTTAAATGACTAAGTGTTAATATGTTAAGATGATTGTCTAAGTATACAAGTGAGTTGCACTAGGGTAGGAGTGTGACTCGCCTGTAGCCTAGAATGGAGTATGTGTATGCTCTAGGTGAAGAGGCATAGTCTAGATGATGTATCCTTGGTGTTTATAGTATCTAAGTGAGAACCGTCATAGTGATGCATTCCCTCAGGAGGTGCATGATCGTAATATTCAGGTAGGCATTTTGTGGGGATGTGAAATATGGTATCAGAGAATATTTTTCTTGTGAAGAGATTTCGATGAGCTCTTCACCACTATCACCTTAATGATAGATGGTATCATAGATGATTTTGGTGATAAAACTGGCTAACTCTTCACCACTATCTTGGAAATAGATGGTATGAGAGAATATTTGGCTCTTCATGACTACCGCAGTCAGAATGGTGGTGTTGAGGTGTAATGTAGTTGGTTTCATATTTCTTTGCGAAGAAATTTCATTGTGAGCATTTGTAGACTTGGTGAATAGTTCAATGGAGAAAATTGGTTCATCACAAAGAATTTGCATCAGGCTTACGACAGAGGTTCCAATTGTTAGTGTGGTGGAAATTTGATTTGGGTGCACCCTTTATATAGACCGAGAAAAGAGTTTGTGGTGAAACAAAGGACTTGGGTAATGTGGGTAGGAATGAACTCATCGAAGACCTGATCACATAGACAGTTTGGGCACAAACTTGGTGAAGGTTTAGTGAGGTGGACTGGACTTTCATAGAGATAGTCTGGGCACATACTTGGTTGGTTTGATTTGTGATGAAAGTAAGTGCCAGTCATATGCGCACACCTTGATAAGAAAAAACATAGATTTTTTAGTGAAACGAATCACTTAGGAAAGGCATAAAAATGTAGGACTTGTCGTAGATTTGATTGCAGAGAGTGATCGCAGTGGGTGATCTTAGAAGTGATCGCAAAGAGGAGCATTTTTGGGTTGCAACGAAGTGGACACACCTTTGTGAAGACTCAAGATAGGGAAAATGGGCATGAAATGAGTTGAAGCACTTGGGTGAGTTGGATCGCAACACGACAATTGGTTGGGCACATTTTCATCATGACATATTTGTGTCATGCATCATTGAGAAGGACAATTGAGTTGAGATGGGTTGTTGGATGAGTGGGTTGAATGAAACCTTCAGATGAGGTATATCTTCACATAATTATGATATTTAGTTAGCAACAATATGAATTAGCATTCAGATGGTGTGTTCATGGTGCCTTGAAGCGAAAGTAGTCAAGGTGCAGAGATGGAATGACATTAGAAATGAGTTTGGCTGGTTGCATGGGAAGTTTGGGAATTAAATGTATTTCAAAAATGGACAGATGGAATCATCCTTGTATGGCAACGAAGGTTTTGTGTAGGCTTGTGGATGGTGATTGAGGGGAGTTCATGTGGAGAGTTGGTGTCTTGGGAAAGTGAAGGTGCAAGAAAGAAAACTTAAACCATGGGTGCAACCAAGAATGTCACTGTAAAAGGTATGGTTGGTTTTTAGTCCTTTCATTTCCTAAGTTTTGCAGTGAGTTATCTGAAGGGAAGTCAAATGAGTTGGTGGTTCAAGTGTAATCCATTTCTGCAGTCAAAATCGATAGAATTAAGGGTGGTTCAAGTAGTATAGACTCGAAGAAGTCATGTAGTAGTTGGGACGTCTTGATTTGGGTGAATGTGTGGAGATATTAGGGTGACTTTCTTGAAGGAGTCTTGTGGTGGAATTTTTCAGGTTTGGATGCATTTGTGGAGATGAATTGAGGATTTTACTAACTCTTGTATACGGTACCCTAGTGCATGGGTGCCTTAGCCATATTTTTTGGGTCATGTAATGACTTGAAAAGTCACGATGATAGTGCCAGATTTTGGAAACTTGTGGAGGAGAAATGAAGTTTTTTTCTAGGAGATGGATGGAGTCAACAAAGAATTCGACCAAGAATTGTTGCCAATCAACCTGAATGGGAAGAATACAGACTAAGTGACTTGGGTAGTGTTCTCTCACCTTTGGAATGAGACATCAGGTGAGGTATAATGTACATTGCTGACTTGTGAATCATTGTATGATGACTTATAGATTTAGGAGGGTCATTGGTTGAGGTTGGAATAATTATTGGTTCGAATGTGCCAATGCATGGAAGTTATTTAAGGTGACTTATTTGACTTGGAGCACTTTGGACAGTTTTTTGGGACATTTGAGGAGTGTGGGTGCATTGGTCACACTCATTGTAGATGTTGAGTTGTAGAGAGGTGACTCGACGAAGGAGGTGAGTGGAGGATTTTCCTTGGTTTGGAGTATTGTGTAGATAAATAGATTGGACCATGAAGAGATTACTTAGGCATGGGAATTTCTCTTTCTTTAGGAAGCATGGTTGAGGGTGAATCCTATTAATTTCAAGGCATGGAGAGGTAGATGTAGCAACATGGAAAAGTGATGAAGTAATGAGGAAAAGACAGTCTGTATGTGCAGCTCTTGGTGAATAGGGGACATTTCATACCCAAAGAAGTAGATGAAGATGGGGAGAATTCATCCAAGAAATCTATCCTTGTGAACTTCATCGTAAGTTGGGTTGCAAGGGAAGAGTTGGTTGGATGTACAAATAAAATATGCACGATGATTTTCCTTGACTCTTCACAGACATGGATGTGATGCATACTATGTGTGGTTGTAGAATATTGACTAACTGTGACATGAGGTGGGAAGTGGAGTCAAGGTGTTGCAATTGACTTTGTTTGGGGTGACTTCATAGTGAAATAAGGTGAGGGGTTACCTTGAATTGATCCAAGGATGTGTGTGGAAAAAATGAATTGTGAAAGGAAGTGACCAATTTGGCCTTGAGGGTGTGCAGACTCAAGGAGTGTGATAGTTAGAATCAACATTCAACTAGTTCACAACTTGGGAGAGAATAACAACATCACAAGGGGGTCAAGAGTACAAACATGCTAGTAAGTTTTGAGGCATGACACTTGGACATTGTGGATGATCTCCTTGATGAAGATTAGATGTGGTGATAGTGAGGCAAGGGTGGAAACTTTCCTTAGTCTTTGGAGTTGGACGAAGTAACATAGATGTGAATAGAAAAGACTAAGTTTAAGAATGGAGATGCACATTTCAAGAACTAGACACAATGGTTGGATTGATCACCTGACCAATGAAAGAATTGAGGCATGTAGTGTGTGGAGACATGGCTAAGTTGGTTGAAGTATGGGAATAGTAGCAAGTTCATAGGAGTTCAACACTTAGACATTTTTGAAGTTTTGATTGAGGTTGTAGTAGCAGTTGAGGAAACAATAGCAACATAATGGAGAGATCTTCACAACAATACAGTGACATATTGGACATTGTCGATAGAGTTGGGGAGGAGACGTCCTTCCAATGTAGAAGATAGATTAGTCACACACAACTTTGGGAAGATAGCAATGCAATTGGTTGCACAAGGTTTCAAATTATTGCAGTGCGAGTTGGAAATTTTGGGTTTCCATTTCACAAGGAAAGTTAGGGTTTCCACTTTGGCAGAATTTGGGGTTTCTAGTTGGCATGAAACTTGGGTTTTCCAGAAAAATTACTTGAGATGGGGTCACAAGTTCAGGAAGAGACTTGGAGATCACATATTTTGTGTGTTTTTCTAGGATGGGAACAACTTGAGGTGGGGGAGGATTTAAGGTCCTCGGTTAGAAGGGCATGGGAACCCTCACCCAATTACTCAAGGAGACAAAATTTGGGGTTGCTCTAGCACCCAAGATTCACACTAGTT